>CM035843.1:382473003-382512905 GCA_020510985.1 Pholidichthys leucotaenia
CCAAGGGCCTGCAAAATGCTTGTAAAAAGAAAAACTTGTTATACAAAACGTTTCTGAAATTAAGAACTGTGGAAGCAGAAAAGAAATACAAGACTTATAAAAATAAACTCATTAGTATTTTAAGATCGAGTAAAAAAACATATTACAGTAAATTATTGGAAAATAACAAAACTAATACATGTAATACGTATATGGAAGGTGTTAAATAATATAACAAAGAGAGGAAAACTAAATTCCAACCACATCTCTTATTTAAATTCAGAAAATGGAATAATCAATGAAAATAGCTTGATCTCCAACACGTTTAATGAATATTTTTGTTAATATAGGAAAAAAGATCACCAACTCCACTGTATCATCAGCAAATACAAGTGGCGCTGACAATGTCGTCAACATAAACGCTTACTCAATGTTTATGAAAGAAACAGATGAAAAAGAAATTCTTGACATTGTTAACAAATTCAAAGACAAAAAATCAACTGATTGTAATGATTTCAGTATGTTCTTGGTTAAATGTATTATTGATTGTATTGTTAAACACTTCACTTTCTTTTTTTTTCCACAATATTTTTTATTGAACCTTTTTTTTTTTACAAACATAACACAAACAATCAAACACTAACACTAAAGTAATTAAAAAAAAAGTACTAAAAACACTGACAACCACTAACAAGAACAGGTCTTCAACAATGCTCCTCTGTTTAGTCTAGGCAATCCATTACATAAGTATACATATTATACATTCACCAGTTTGGAATTTACAAGGTCCACACACATCATTCACCTTCTTCTTCAAAAGTTATGTTTAAATTCTTTACATAATCAATGAGAGTCTGAGAGTCTGTCTCTCATTGATTATGTAAAGAATTTAAACATACACCTCCCACTTGAGGTGTTTCAGGCACGTCCCACTGGGAGGAGACCCCGGGGCAGACCCAGGACTCGGTGGAGAGACTATGTCTCCCAGCTGGTCTGGGAACGTCTTGGTGTCCCCTCTGAAGAGCTGGAGCAGGTGGCTGGGGAGAGGGAAGTCTGGGCTTCTCTGCTTAAGCTGCTGCCTCCGCGACCCGGACCTCCGGAAAAGCGGTAGAAGATGGATGGATGGACATAATCAATGAAAGGTCTCCATATATTCTCAAACACAATTTCCTTTGATTTCAGTATGTATGTTATTCTTTCTAGTGGAAGGTTTGTTAACATCTGTCTTAACCACTGAGTCACATCTGGTCCATGAGTCTTTTTCCACAATAGTGCAATACATTTTTTGGCATTAAGCAAACTGAGGTCTATGAATGCTCTTTCACTTTTATTAAAGTTATGCTTTTCTGGATGCAGACCCAACAAAAACAATTTAGGATTCAATATGACTTGTTTTGAAATTATTTTTTCAATTGTTACCCTCACCTCTTCCCAAAACATTCTAATTTTTCTACATTCCCATAAACAATGAAATAAGGTTCCTTTACTTTCCATACATTTTGTGCACGTATCTGGTATGTTTTTGTTATATCTATTTAACTCCACCAGTGTAACATACATCCGCATTAACCATTTAAAATGTATCAATTTAAGACGTACATTTATTGATTTGGTTTGAGCTTCTGTACAAGCCAATTCCCATTGTTCCTCTGAAATTTCAGTTTGCAGGTCTTCTTTCCAATAATTCAATCTTTTCTGTGAGTTTTCACTTGAGGATAATGTCAATGAGTTATAAAACTCTGAAATAATACCCTTTCTCTTACCATCTTTCGTCAAAATTTTTTCCAAGGATGAATAAGTAGGTCGAGTGAGAGCATTATTTTGATTTGATCGAATAAAGTTCCTAAGCTGAAGATATTTAAAAAAATGTGTTCTATTAAGATTAAATTTGATCCTCAGTTCTTCAAAAGACATTATGTTATCTGAACATGACAGATATAAGTCTTGAATCTTTTGAATCCCTTTTAAATTCCATACTTTAAATACAGCATCCGCTCTCCCTGGTTTAAAATATTGATTACCCCATATAAGACAAGATAAGAAGCCTTTATTAGTCCCACAATGGGGAAATTCCAGGATTGCAACAGCACTGGGATAGCAACACTCAGAGCAACAATCAGAAGGCAAGAAAAAAAGCAAGCAAGCAAGAGCAGCTAATATACATATGTACATATTACTATAAAATATACGTATATATATACACACACACAGACACACAGTGCAGAGCATTGTAGCTGGATGGAATAAATATATGAATATATAAATACACAGTGCGGAGCATTGTAGCTAGATGGAATAAATATGTAGATATATAAACACCCACAGTACGGAGCATTGCAGCTAGGTGGAATAAATATGTAAATATATAAACCCACACAGTGCGGAGCAATGTAGCTAGATGGAATAATATGTAGATATATAAACACACAGTGCAGAGCATTGTAGCTAGATGGAATAAATATAGATATATAAATATAAACACACCTAGTGCGGAGCATTGTAGCTAGATGGAATAAATATGTAAATATATAAACACACACAGTGCAGAGCATTGCTGCTAACATATTGGGCTAACACTTCACTTTAATATGCAACATGTCACTTTCTGCTGGTAAATTTCCAAAGAAAATGAAAATAGCAAGAGTCATTCCTCTGTATAAGACTGGTGACAAACACTCATTGTCAAACTACACACCCATCTCCTTGTTACCTCAGTTCTCCAAAATACTGGAAAAAATATTTGTTAAGAGATTAAACGATTTTATTGATAAGCACAATATACTCTGTGAAAAACAGTATGGATTCAGGAAGAACCGGACCACCTCAATGGCACTCATGGACTTTGTTGAACAGATTACGGATGCAACAGATACAAGAGAATACAGTTGGAATATTTCTGGACTTACAAAAGGCATTTGATACAGTTGACCATAAATTACTCCTCAGTAAATTACATAAGTATGGCATCAGAGGAATTGCTTTTGACTGGTTACACACCTATTTAGAAGACAGCTATCAATATGTTCATGTGAATAATAGAGACTCTGAGTTGCTGAAGATGGCGTGTGGAGTACCACAGGGTTCCGTGCTTGGTCCATTGCTGTTTATTTTGTATATTAATGATTTATGTTCTGTGTCTAAATTGCTCAAGTGTATTTTATTTGCAGATGACACAACTTTTTTTTGTAGTGGAGAAAATCTTAAGCAGCTTCTGGATTCAGTAGAAAATGAACTTAAACAAATCAATCAATGGTTCACTGCCAATAAATTGTCTATTCCCCTTGGAAAAACAAAATGTATAATATTTGGAAACCGCAAATTATATAATCACAGAAAAATTAAAATAAACAATGTTGAAATTGACACAGTTTTTGAAACCAAGTTCCTAGGGGTCATTGTTGATAACAAACTAAACTGGAAATCACACATAAATTATGTCAAAACTAAAATGTCTAAATCCATTGCTGTACTGTATAAAGTTAAGGATCCCCCATGTCAGAAATCTCTTTGCATTTTATATAATTCACTGATAGTTCCTTTTATGACATACTGTGTGGAGATCTGGGGAAACACATGTAAAACAAACACAAACTTAATCTTTTTACTACAGAAAAAAGCCGTACACATTGTATCAAAGAAACCTTACAGTGAACCAACAAATCCAATATTCATTCAATTACATACTCTTAAATTTAGAGATCTGCTAGATTATAATGTTATTCAAATCATCTGAATACCTCTACTTATGAAATTAATTCGTTCCGGAAGTATTCTCGTAACGTGAAAATTCCGTAAGTAGAGGCGCGTTTTACATGTAAATGCCGTAATCCGTTCCAAGCCCCCCAAAATTCGGGCATATAATTTTTTATAAATCATAAAAACGCATCAAAACATGTAACAAATACATGTTACAATTAGATTACTGCACAATAAACATAAAATGAGAGTTTAAAATGAGAGAAAGAATAATAAAAGAGAAAGAATAATAAAAATTATGTTCATTTACCTTTTAACTGCTATCGTCGTCGTCGTTGTCACCTTTTGCCTTCTTTGGTTCATGTTCTGTCTCATCAGTGGTTTTTGCCTGACGTTTTGTGAAGAAACGATCCAAGGACGTTTGCTTTTGTCGGCTTGTAAGGGCTTCCTTTTGTTTTAATACCGTGCTGATCGTTGATGTATTACGGCCATATTCTTTGGCGAGATGAACCAAACGCATCCCCTTTTCATTACTACTTTATTTTATCCTTCTTACCTCTTGTAAGACTGTTGACTGAACTACACAATTTAGATAAAAAAAATTGTTAATTGTCATGTTTATCACCATCTACGTCAAAACTCTGTACTTTCACCTTGTTCTTAATAAAGTTTTGGGGAAAAAAAAAACGAAGCAAAAAAAAAAAAAAAGTATCCCCTTTTCATACGTAAAACTGCCCGAACACTTCGTGGCCAATGGGATACCAGGAAGATGCTAGGCGATAGCCAATGGCAGAGCAGCTACAGGTATGTTTACGTTCGGTAAACTACGGGAGCTGCGAGGAGCGCGTACTTTTTTGCCTTTCGTATCCTGAAATTTCGTTCGTAACAAGAGGCAATATTTTCCCGTTGAGGCGTGTCGTAACCTGAAAATTCCGTATGTGATATCCTACCGTGTAGCAATGATCACACTTGAGTTATTTCTTTGGCTAACTCTGCCGTTTATTCTGCAACACACATAATATACTGAACATGGATTCTGCGCGGGGTTTTCACACTCTTGTTCTAATGTGTCCCCTTAATAGTAGTGCTGAACAATACAGGTAGTTCCCCCTAGAGGCATGTGCCAGTAATGTTTTAAATTAGACTTGCAGTCTACCACATCCCTCCCCTCTAGATTAAACTACTTTTAATTACACTAGCCAATTTTGCTAGACATCCTGGAACTCCCATTTAACCCTAAACAATCACAGTTACTTTTAACTTCTTAAACACATGTGCCATACACATAATTTCTTTCTCTTTTTTTTTTTTTTTTTTTTTTTTTACATGTATAACACACATAACAGTCTAACTGGGGATTTGGTTTGACTACCGCATCCCAGTGAGGTTCCAGGACGCATTCTTGTCCTGTGGCTGGGGAACTCACTACTGACTAAGTATAGTCCTTCAAGTAGTCTGGAGCTTTCCTAGCTCGCTGAGATCTTCTCACGGCGGGTGAGCCAACTGCAGGTGAAGACTCAGACTGCTCCACTGTTTCGGCTGCTGCAGTGCTGCCCGTAGAATCTGCAGAGACGGTTACCTCAGGTTTCACCTGAAGTGGTGGTTCGTTGATGCTCTCCTCAGGATGGGTGTCAGACAACACCTCTGGTGCCATCGGCAGGGGAATGGAGCTCCTACCATGAACTTGGTCGATGTGTCGCCTCACCACTTGTCCATGACCTAATGTCACCTTGAATGACACAGGGCCTGTCTTTTCTGTTATTTCTCCTGGTACCCAGGCTGGTCCTGAGCCAAAGTTGCGGGTGTAGACCACGTCTCCTTCTCTCAGTATTCTCTCTCTAGCATGCATGTCATGATAACCTTTTTGTTTCTCTTGTTTATCATGCACTTTGTTTCTGAAGTCTGGATGTATTAAGTCAAATGTTGACCTCAACTTTCTTCCCATCCATGGACCTGCGTAGTCAATGTGAATTCTTCTCCATGGTTTATCTGGAACTTCCCAAGGATGTAGTGGGGCTGCTGGAGGACTGTTCCTGTTCTCCTGGCATGCCGCACATGACTTCACAAGCGCCTCCACCTCTGCATCCATGTTGGGCCACCACATGTAACTCCTCGCCAACGCTTTCATGCGAGTGATGCCAGGGTGTGCTTGGTGTAGTTGTTGCAGTAAGGCATTCCTACCAGGTGGTGGAACAACCACGCGTCCTCCCCACAGGATACAACCTTCCTGGTTGCTGAGCTCATCCTGTCGTCGGGCATAGGGAATGAACTCAGGACTGTTCATCTTCGGCCATCCTCGCAAGATGTATTCTCGCACTCTTGCTAGAACAGGGTCTTTGTCTGTCCACTTCTTTATTTGTTGTGCGTTCACCAGGGGCACGCCCTTCTGCTGCTTGACCCCCCATGACCATTTTTCTTCCTTCTTAAGTAAGGTATGTAGTGGTGCCAGCAGCGTGGAGAGCTTTGGGAGGAACCTATGGTAATAGTTCAACAAGCCCAGGTAGGCTTTTAACTCAGTAACATTTTGTGGCTCAGGCGCCTCCGCAATGGCTTCCACTTTGTCTGTTAGAGGGTGTAGACCACTGGCGTTGATCTTGTGGCCTAGGAACACCACCTCTTTTCCCATGAACTCACACTTGCTTCTTTTCAACCTCAGACCGCTTTTCTCCAACCGTTGAAGCACTTCCTTCAGCGTTTTCAGATGTTCTTGTTCATTTGGTCCTGTACAAAGGATGTCATCCAAATAAACGGCAACATTCGGAATTCCACCTAGGATGCCCTCCATAGTTCTCTGGAATATAGCAGGACTGGAAGCTACTCCAAATGGTAAGCGTGTGTAGGTATATAAGCCTTTGTGTGTATTGATGGTTACATACTTTTTTGATTCTTCTTCCAGGACTACTTGTTGGTAGGCGTGACTCATGTCTAATTTCGTGAAGTGTCGGCCGCCGTTCAGCTGTGCGAAGAGGTCCTCCACTTTAGGAATTGGATACTGATCCACCTGTGATGCTCGATTGACAGTGAGTTTGTAATCTCCACATATTCTCATGGAGCCATCCGGCTTTCTCACTGGGACTATGGGCGCCGCCCATTCTGCAACCTGCACTGGCTCAATGATCTTGTCATCCAGCAGCCTCTGTAGCTCGCTTTCAACCAGTGGCTTGACTGCATAGGGTACCGGTCGGGGTTTGCAGAATCGTGGTTGGGCCTCCTTGTCCACATTAATCTTTGCAGTGACACCTTTTAGCTGTCCTAAGCCTTCTTTGAACACCTCAGCGTGTCTTTCAAGGATCTCCTCCAGCTGCAATTTGGGCTGAGATTCCACTTTATTCACCAACTGATCAATCATGGCCAGTTCTTGTAGCCAACTTCGCCCTAGTAGATTTGGTCCTTCGCTCCCAACTACTACTACAGGTAAGTCCTTTTCTTTGTTTTCGTGTTGCACCTTCACTTGTGCCATGCCTAGCACGTCTAGCTTCTCTCCTGTGTATGTTTTTAATTTTAATGAACAGGGATTTAATTCTGCTGTGTCTGTTTTCTTCCACAGTTGTGTATATTGCTGTTTACTTAATATGGTTACTCCACAGCCTGTATCAACTTCAAATGTTACTTTCATTCCATTAACATTCATGGTACGCGTGATGGGCGCTACCTTGGTCAGCTCCTCTGACGTGTTGTAAATTGTGTGAAAACCCATGTCTTCTGTATCACTTTCTCCCTCCCCTCTCAGTTGATTCGCTCGCTGTTCCTTTCCTGGGCCCTTGTTTTCATACTTTTGCCCATTAACTGTCGCTTTCAGCACCTGTGCGCTGTCCACCTTTATTCTACATGCTTTCTTAATGTGCCCTCGCTTGCCACAATTATGACACAGCTCAGTGGCAAATTTGCACTCGGCGGCATTGTGCTGGCCTTTGCAGCGATAACAACTGGGGAATTTGTGCTGAGTTTTGTCAGCCAACACTTTGTGGACACCTACTTGGGTCTTAGGCACACGAACATGCGTTGCTGTGTCCTCTGTTAGCTTCCCTTGCATTTCTCTCACATCTTTAGATGCTGTTTCCATCGCTTGGCATAATTCCAAAGCCTTCACAAAAGTGAGTTTTGTTTCAGATAAAAGTCGCCGTTGCATTCGGTCATCATTCACTCCACACACAAGTCTGTCTCTTAACATTTCTTCCAATGAGTCTTTGTAGTCACAGTGCAGTGTTAATTTCTTCAATTCTGCCACATACTCTGCTATGGACTCAGTGTTCCTCCTTATGCGTGAATTAAATTTAAATCGTTGCACGATTTCACTCGGTTTGGGGCTGAAGTGCTTCTGAAGCTCAGCAGTAAGCTGGTCGTACGTTTTATCTTTCGGTAATGCAGGGCTTATTAAATTTCTCAACAAGCTGTAAGTAGTTGCACCAACTCCACTCAACAGTACAGCCTTCCTTTTGTCTGGCTCCTCAATCTCATTAGCTTGGAAGAAAAAGTCCAACATTTCACTATATTCTTCCCATGACTGAGTCGAGTTATCAAAAGGGGTTACCGTTCCGATTACAGCCGCCATTGCTCGTCGTGGTGGGGAAACCTCGTTTTTCCTCCTCTGAACTTGCACTCGAACTACTGGAGTCACTTGAGTTCGCCACACTTGCAATGTTCTCTGTTTCTCGCCGCTGATTTTTTTCTTTTAATCCTCGTCGCCAATTGTGTGATATCCTACCGTGTAGCAATGATCACACTTGAGTTATTTCTTTGGCTAACTCTGCCGTTTATTCTGCAACACACATAATATACTGAACATGGATTCTGCGCGGGGTTTTCACACTCTTGTTCTAATGTGTCCCCTTAATAGTAGTGCTGAACAATACAGGTAGTTCCCCCTAGAGGCATGTGCCAGTAATGTTTTAAATTAGACTTGCAGTCTACCACACCGTATGTAGAGACGTTCGTAAGTAGAGGTACCACTGTACAAAGCAAATAATAACCAATTACCTTTAATTATTCAGAGACTGTTTAAAAAAAGGGAAAGCAAATATGAGCAAAGAGGTAACTCTGTTTTTAATAAGCCAAAGGTTAGAACAAATAGAAAGTATCATTGCATGTCTGTCACTGGAGTTAAACTGTGGAACTGTTGCTCTGAAAATATTAAAACATGTTCAACTCTGA
Organism: Pholidichthys leucotaenia; assembly: GCA_020510985.1. Lineage (NCBI taxonomy): Eukaryota > Metazoa > Chordata > Actinopteri > Cichliformes > Pholidichthyidae > Pholidichthys > Pholidichthys leucotaenia. Next base: position 382,481,830 of record CM035843.1, read on the forward strand.
AGCAATTCAAAAAATTGTACAAAGATGAGAAAATCTCCCAGTATCTCACTGTAAATGTTGGGAGATAAATTTGTAATAACTTAAAGGGGATTTTTTTTTTGTCTACTTGTTCTATTTGATTTTCTTTGTTGATTTTGGGTAAGACTTAAATATTTATGTTATTGATTTTAAAATTGTAATGGGGTAGGCACTATATAAGCACTAGGTTCAGCCTACACCCTTTCGGTTGTTCTTTTGTGTGTTCTTATTGTATTGTATATGTTTATTATTATTATTATTACCGAATAAAATAAATTCAATTCAATCCAATTCAATTCAATGAGCATCAAAACCCCTTTTCTGGGGTCCTCAGAAATCTCCTTTGTTCATGCCATGATACATTTCAACAAACATGTGTTGACACTTTGATCGATCTTTAAATAAAATAGGATGCCCACTCACACCTGATTGTCATCCCACTGATTGAAAACACCCGACTCTGATTTCAGTTTCAGATTATCTGCTAATCCTTGAGGTTCACAAACTTTTGCCACTGACAGATACAGTATGTAATATTGGATCATTTTCCTCAATAATAAATAAAAAGTAACATTTTTGTCTCATTTGTTTAACTGGGTTCTCTTTATCGACTTTAGGACTTATGTGAAAATCTGATGATGTTTTAGGTCATATTTATGCAGAAATGTAGAAATTCTAAAGGGTTTACAAACTTTCAAGCGCCACTATACATGACTGTAAAGCATTATAAAGTCGACAGCTTTTCATTTTTTATATTATAGAAAATCTAAGTTCAGACAGGCGTTAACAATCTAACAAATCATCTCTACACCTTCATATAAGAGCTCCTTTGAAAATCTGCAATAACCAGTTACCTGTTTCAGGCTAAATCTTTCAATAGTGTATATAACATTGAAAGACTCTTACCACCAGCTATAACCAAAGAGAGAATCACCAGTATCCTCATGACTGATGAAATGTGTTTATGCTCCCTTCACTTTGCTAAAACTGGACCTGCATATGTGCTGTATGCTAGGAAGTGTCTAGTGTAGAAACTGTCACAGGAAAATGTGTCCAGCATTTGCAGAAAGTCAAACAAGTGTTGGAAATTGAGTACATAGCACATAGTGGTTGTTGATAAGAAGTTCCTATCAGTGCTCCCACTGCTGAAAACGTGAGCCTTGCTATTCAGGTAGCACTGAGCAAACAAAATACTTGATATATTACTGAGTAGTAATGTCAGCTGAGGACTTGTTTGTATATTTTTTTAGATAGATACTTTATTTTGAACAAAAAAGCAAAAAAAAAAAACCCAGATGACAAGTGCAATAAAAGTGACCGTGTACAGTGCTCGAAAGGGAGAAGGAAGAAGTTAACTCTTATTTACTCCAACTCCTCTTTCCCTAAATACAACCCATGTGAAATATATACCTATTACCTCAATTAAGACCCCAAGTAGACAATTAACTATGTCGGCCTCTGTCGGTCTATGATGACCATGGAAGAGAATCCTAAACGTCTGCTGGAACAGCACCGCCTGTGGCTGAACAGGCCGATCCGCGAATGGCAGTCCCTGTCACACAAGTTGCACTTGTGGGTGGTCTCCATGCTGCTGGGTCTGTGGCGGTTCTTCCTGTGGGTCCTTTTTTCATCTGCTGCAGCAGTCAGTCTCTCTTCACCCGCCTTGAGCTGTCTGGTCAGGGTGCCTCTCCATTTGGAGCGGTCCGTTGCAAGGTCCTCCCAGCACTCTGTGTTGATCTCCAGGGCCTTCATGTCTCTCTTGCAGACGTCTCTAAAGCGCAGCTGTGGGCGGCCAACGTCTCTCCTGCCAGTCGCCAGTTCTCCGTAGAGGACGTCTTTTGGGATTCTGCCATCCTCCATACGGTGAACGTGGCCTAGCCAGTGGAGCCTGCGCTGCCTGAGTAGAGTGAACATGGAGGGAAGGCCGGCGCGGGACAGAACTTCTGTGTTGGGCACTTTGTCCTGCCAGGATATGTCCAGGATGTGGCGAATGCAGCGCAAGTGGAAGGAGTTCAGTCTCTTTTCCTGCCGGGCGTATGTTGTCCACGTCTCACTCCCATAGAGCAGTGTGCTGATGACGCAGGCATTGTACACTGCCATCTTTGTCTTGACAGAGAGTTTGGGATTCTCCCACACTTGTGTGGTGAGGCGAGCGAGTGTGAAGGCTGATTTTCCAATCCTCTTGTTGATCTCTGTATCAAGGGAGAGGTTGTTACTGATCGTGGACCCCAGGTACGTGAACTGATTCACGACCTCCAGCTTGTAGTCGTCGATGGTGATGGTTGGTGGTGCTTCCGTGCCTTGCGCCAAGACGTTAGTCTTCTTCAGGCTGATGGTAAGCCCGAAGTCCTTGCATGCCTGGGAGAAGCGGTCCATCAGGGTCTGAAGCTCCTGCTGTGTGTGGGTTGCGACTGCAGCATCGTCTGCGAACAGCATGTCTCTGATTAGAGCCTCGCGTACTTTGGTTCTGGCTTTCAGGCGGGCGAGGTTGAAAAGCCTGCCGTCAGATCTTGTGTGCAGGTAGATTCCGTCTGTTGCTGTGCTGAAGGCATGCCTCAGGAGCATAGCAAAGAAAATCCCAAAGAGGGTTGGCGCAAGTACACAGCCCTGTTTCACTCCGCTGTGTATGTTGAATGGCTCTGAGACGTTGCCATCGTGCTGCACTATCCCCTGCATGTTGGCGTGAAACGATTCGATGAGGCTTTGCAACTTTGGTGGGCATCCTATCTTTGGCAGGATCTTGAAAAGGCCCTCTCTGCTGACCAAATCGAATGCTTTGGTGAGGTCGATGAAGGAGACGTACAGGGGCATGTTCTGTTCTCTGCATTTCTCCTGGAGTTGGCGGATGGAGAATATCATGACTACGGTCGATCGCGCAGCGCGGAAGCCACACTGAGACTTGGGGTAGACACGTTCGGCAAGCTTCTGTAGACGAACGAGAACAACTCGTGCGTAGACTTTGCCAACAACGCTGAGGAGGGAGATGCCCCTGTAGTTGTTGCAGTCGCTTCTCTCCCCTTTGTTTTTGTAGAGGGTGATGATCTTGGCGTCTCTCATGTCCTGTTGTTCGGCACCTTCCTTCCAACACTGGCAGAGGACGTCATGCAATGGCAGCAGTAGGGCGGTCTTGCAGTGCTTGATCAGTTCAGGGGGTATGCTGTCGTTGCCGGGTGCCTTGCCAGCGGCCAAGCTATCAATGGCCTTGCTGAGTTCGTTGATGGTTGGCTCGGCGTCAAGTTCGTCCATGGATGGCAGGCAGTCGATGGCATCAAGGGCTGACGGTGTCACGGTGTTCTCTCTGGAGTAGAGGTCAGAGTGGTGTTCCACCCATCTGCTCCATCTCCTTGTTCTTTTCTGTGATCATCACCCCAGTGGAGGATTTGAGGGGGGCCATCTTGCTCTGAGCCGGACCAAGTGCTTTCTTGATGCCATCGTACATACCACGGATGTTCCCTGTTATGGCAGCGGTTTGAATGTCTTGGCTGAGCTGAGTCCAGTACTCGTTGGCACAGCGCCGAGCAGTCTGCTGAACTTTGCTTCTCGCAGCCCTGAGAATCTGGAGATTCTTCTCGTTTGGGTACTTCTTGTACTCAGCAAGTGCTAAGCGCTTGGCTTCAATGACGGGGGGTCATCTCGGTCAACTTGGCATCAAACCAGTCCTGTGACTTCGAGGTCTTCCTCCCAAAGGTAGCCAAGGCTGTGCGGTGGATGGTGTTTTGCAGCACTTCCCACTTCTGCTTTGCAGATTCTCCTTCTTGTGGTACATCAAGTTCCTTCTCAAAGGTGGAGGCAAACTGCTCAACAAGTTCTGGTTGAGCCATCTTGCTGGTGTCAATCCGTGCCTTTCCAGGCTGTCTAGCACAATGGAATTTCTTCAGCTGCAGCTTTACCTTGCAACACACCAATGAATGGTCTGTGTCGCAATCTGCACTCTGGAACGAACGGGTGATTAGCACATTCTTCAGTGAGGTGCGCCTTGTCAGGATCAAGTCCAGCTGGTGCCAGTGCTTTGAGCGTGGATGTTGCCAGGAAACCTTGTGTTGGGGCTTGGTCTTGAAGAACAAGTTTGTGATGCACAGATCGTGATATGTGCAGAACTCGAGCAGCTGCTGTCCGTTGTCGTTCATTCTGTCCACGCCAACAGGTCCAAGACAGGAGGGCCAGGAGTCGTGGTCAGCACCCACTCTGGCATTGAAGTCTCCAAGGAGAATGAGTTGTTCAGAGTTGGGGATGGTCCTGACAGTTGTTGCGAGATTCTCGTAGAACTCGTCTTTTGCCTCTGGTGTGGCTGTCAGTGTTGGGGCATACACACTGATGAGGGTGACTGGGCCTTGAGTGGTGTTCAGGCGGAGGGTGAGAAGTTGTGCAGAGCCAGTGCTGCCCAGTTCCACCATCTTCAGCAAGGTGTTCTTCACTGCGAAGCCCACTCCGTGTTCCCTGTGTTCGTCGCTGCCCTTTCCCTGCCAGTAGAACGTGTAGTCCTTCTCTCTCAGTGTGCCTGCGTCAGCCAACCGTGTTTCCTGGAGAGTGACGATATCCACTCCCAGTCTCTTCAGCTCATTATTGATGATGGCAGTCTTCCTGGTGTCGTTGATGTCCTTGAGGTTAGCAGCGAGTCCTGTCATCATAGTGCGGACGTTCCAAGTTCCCAGTTTTAGAGTTGGTCTCTTTTGTTTTATTGTCTTGCCTGGTGCGAAGGTTCTAGCCTGCTGTTCGGACTTCTCCTCATCCCCATGCACCCAATGAGGAAAGCAAGCTGTGGCGGGACAACACCTTATTGGCTGGGGGCTGCCCAGCTTGAGGCGGGCGGTAGCTGTCCAGTGAGATCCGATGATCCCTCCCACCGTCGGGAACAACCCCTGGCGCCGCGCTCTACGCCAATTGAGCAGTGGCTTATAACCGGTAACTGTCATTCCCCGTGTTTTTTCTACGCCAAAGGCGAAGCTGGAGTGTCCTCTCCAGTGATCTGGTGTTCTACCTTCCAGCGTTGGCGTTGGTAGGATTCAAGCCTGGGCAGGAAGATATGGAGGACAAGATGTTGCCCATGCAGCATGTCCCCCCTCTCCACGTCACTGATGAATCCAAAGGAACAGCAGGGCTGCTACAGTTTGGCACCAGCGCCATTGCAGGAGCTGCCAGAACGATGTTGAGCACAACATAGAACTGCCTTAGGGGCTCCGACTCCGGGTTTTTCCTCAGGGTTGACTCCCGAAGCCTTTCCCGTGACTGGGTATGCCGCAAGGCAGCGGAGGTTTGAAATCAGGGTTTACCTTCCCCTAGATGGGCTACCTTCCCAGGTTGACGAGCCACCATCTACCCGAAGCATCTGGTTTTAAGGCGCCAGAGATCCGCCCTCGCCCGTTCTCCTATTAGTAAAAGCAGTTCCGCCGGGCTTAGAGACTAAACCACACGGGCAGGCTAGGAGTTGGACTTAGTTGTCAGAGGCTTTTCGAGACGCACGCCATAAGGAGCATTTTATGAGCACTGGGAGCTTAACCCCAGTGCCGCTCCTGGCTATGACAACCTTGGAACCACAATTAACTATATTTTATACATATCAACATTGACACACATCCATCCCTACATACATAGTCCATACATCTTCACCCATCCCCAAACACAGATGTGCCCATTTATTTATCCTTTTTTTTTTTTCTCCTTTGAAAGACAAAAGTAAAATAGAAAGATGTCTTTACCTTCTTTACATGTTTCAACTGCACTGCAGCCTTCATCAGAAGAGTCAGCTGATTGCTGCCAGGTGACATTTATCAGCTGATTTTCGTAGGCGGGGCCAGCTCAGCAGATCTGTCAGATCCGCTGAGCCGGCCCCGCCTCCCGCCGTCAGATGGTCTCTGGAGAATGTGGTCCCAGGTGTGAGAAAGCATAAAGGCCCCCTCATCTCGGTTCATGGTGTCTTTTCCCCGCTTTCTGATCTCTATTGCCTCCTTGATCCAACGTTTGTGTCTGTTGCTCTCCGATCCAATAATTTTTGTGTTGTCCCAGTCCATGATGTGATTATTTCTTTTGCAGTGGTCCGATATAGCTGATTTTAATGTTTCTTGTTCTGCTTTTTCTTTTTGTGATCTTGTGAGTCGTCCTTGCGTTTCCTTCTCACATTCCTTTTGGTGTTCTTTTTTTCTTGTGGTGAATAATCTTCCGGTTTCTCCAATGTAGGTTTTGTTACATGATCTGCATGATATTTCATATAATACATTGCATTTATTGTCTTGTTCTATTCTGTCCTTGGGGTGTACTAATAACTGTCTTAATTTTTTGTGTGGTTTGACTGCTGTGTTTATTTTGTATTTTTTCATGATCCTTTGAATTGGTTCCGTGATCCCTCGTATGTATGGTATAGTTATGGTTTCCTTGTTTTTGATTTCAGCTTTTGTTCTGTGTCTTGTGTCCTGTTTATTTTTCTTTGTTTTTGACTTGCTGTTTCCCTTTGTTTATGGCCCATACTGGATATTGGCAGCGTATAAGTGCATGTTTTATGTGGTTTTCCTCTTCCTGTCTGTCTTCTTGTTCCGTGATGATGGTGGCTCGTTCATATAATGTCCTGACGACTGATAGCTTGTGTGCTGTGGGGTGTTCCGATGTCCAAAGTAGGTATTGATCTGTGTGGGTTGGTTTCCTGTAGACTGTGATTTTTATGCTGCCATCCTCGTTGTGGTGGATTTTCATGTCCAGAAAGGCTATGGTGCCATTTTCCTCCTCTTCGTGTGTGAATTTTATGTTCCCCGTACTGTCTGTACTGTTCAGATGGTCAGTGAGTTCTTGTGTATGTCCTTTCCTTATTTTTTCCAGAATGTCATCTACGTATCTCTTCCAAAGGGTGGGTTTGCATATTGTGGGTGCTGTGTTGATGGCTTTATTTTCCAGATCCTCCATAAAAAAACTGCTCATGATGGCTGATAGTGGGTCTCCCATTGCAAATCCTTCTTTTGTTTGTAGATTTTTCCTCTGAATTGAAAATAAGTGGATTTTGCAACAAACTGTAGTAATTTGGATATGTCATGGACTGTGAGGTTGGTGCGTCTTTTTAGGGTACTGTCCTTGTTGAGGCGTTCTTGCACTATATGTAGTGTGACGTCAATAGGAGTCTTTGTGAATAAAGAGATGACGTCATGTGAGATGAGGATCTCGTCTGATTCTATTTTTATGTCTTTGAGTTCTTGTGCCAGCTCTTTTGAATTTTTACAGTGAAAGTCTGATAGTCCAAGGAGGGGTTTGATGATTTCAGCTAGGGCTTTTGATAAGTTGTATGTGACTGATCCAATGCTGTCTATTATTGGCCGCAGTGGGATATCCTTTTTATGTATTTTCGGTGTTCCATAAATCCGAGGGTGATTGGCTGTGGGGATCAGGTGATCATATGCGTCCTTTGTGATTTTATTGCTTTCTAATAGAGGTTTTAGAAGGGCTTTGAGCATTTTTTTCTTTTCTTCTGTCGGGTTTGTTTTAATGATTTCATATGTGTTACTGTCTGCCAACATGGTTTCCATCTGTTTTTCGTATGTTTCCGTGTCCAAAATTACTGTTGTTCTGCCTTTATCTGCTGGGAGTATTGTGATCGTTTTATCTGTCTTGAGTGAGTTTAATGCTTTTTCTTCTTTTCTTGTAACGTTGCTTTGTGGTAATTTGGCCGTTTTGAGGATTCCTGCGACTGCGTTCCGGAGTGCTGCTTTTTCTCCTTGGTCCTGGATTTTTTCACATGCCAGTTCTGTTGCGAGGATGTATTCTTCATGGGGGATTCTGGCTGGTGTGATGGCGAAGTTCAGTCCTCTGTTCAGCACTGTTTTCTCCGTGTCCGTGAGTGTGCGTTGTGATAGGTTTTTGACCCACTTATCGTTCTTTTCCGTGTGTGTTTGTCTTGTCGTCCGTTCTTTCTTTCTGTGAGTTTTTTTAATTTTTTCAATTGGCGGTTTTTCGTTGTGATGAATTCTTGTTCGTGTGCGTGTTTCAGTTGTGCTTTTATCTGCTCCTGCGTTTTCTGGTCCGTTGGGTAGCGTTGCTTAAACATGTCCGTTTCCTCTTTGATTTGGTTGTTTATTTTGTCTACTTTATTTGCCGTTATTCTTATACGTTCTTTTATAAGGTCTTTCCGTGCTTTGTTGATGATTTTTTCTGCGTTCTTGGTCGGGATTGGATTTCTTATATTGAGGCTTTGGGGTGTGACCTCCTCATCTCTGCAACGGAGGTTGAATCGTAGGTGGTTTCTGAAGCGTGCCCGTGTTTTCTCCAATTTCTCCAGCCGGCGGAAGTCTTTAATGCAAACTTGTCCATAACTTCCACGTAATACGTCAAACAGGTTCATTTTGTCTTCTTTCAATTATTTATCCTTTTTTTTTTTTCCTTTGAAAGACAAAAAAGAAGATTTGCAATGGGAGACCCACTATCAGCCATCATGAGCAGTTTTTTTATGGAGGATCTGGAAAATAAAGCCATCAACACAGCACCCACAATATGCAAACCCACCCTTTGGAAGAGATACGTAGATGACATTCTGGAAAAAATAAGGAAAGGACATACACAAGAACTCACTGACCATCTGAACAGTACAGACAGTACGGGGAACATAAAATTCACACACGAAGAGGAGGAAAATGGCACCATAGCCTTTCTGGACATGAAAATCCACCACAACGAGGATGGCAGCATAAAAATCACAGTCTACAGGAAACCAACCCACACAGATCAATACCTACTTTGGACATCGGAACACCCCACAGCACACAAGCTATCAGTCGTCAGGACATTATATGAACGAGCCACCATCATCACGGAACAAGAAGACAGACAGGAAGAGGAAAACCACATAAAACATGCACTTATACGCTGCCAATATCCAGTATGGGCCATAAACAAAGGGAAACAGCAAGTCAAAAACAAAGAAAATAAACAGGACACAAGACACAGAACAAAAGCTGAAATCAAAAACAAGGAAACCATAACTATACCATACATACGAGGGATCACGGAACCAATTCAAAGGATCATGAAAAAATACAAAATAAACACAGCAGTCAAACCACACAAAAAATTAAGACAGTTATTAGTACACCCCAAGGACAGAATAGAACAAGACAATAAATGCAATGTATTATATGAAATATCATGCAGATCATGTAACAAAACCTACATTGGAGAAACCGGAAGATTATTCACCACAAGAAAAAAAGAACACCAAAAGGAATGTGAGAAGGAAACGCAAGGACGACTCACAAGATCACAAAAAGAAAAAGCAGAACAAGAAACATTAAAATCAGCTATATCGGACCACTGCAAAAGAAATAATCACATCATGGACTGGGACAACACAAAAATTATTGGATCGGAGAGCAACAGACACAAACGTTGGATCAAGGAGGCAATAGAGATCAGAAAGCGGGGAAAAGACACCATGAACCGAGATGAGGGGGCCTTTATGCTTTCTCACACCTGGGACCACATTCTCCAGAGACCATCTGACGGCGGGAGGCGGGGCCGGCTCAGCGGATCTGACAGATCTGCTGAGCTGGCCCCGCCTACGAAAATCAGCTGATAAATGTCACCTGGCAGCAATCAGCTGACTCTTCTGATGAAGGCTGCAGTGCAGTTGAAACATGTAAAGAAGGTAAAGACATCTTTCTATTTTACTTTTGTCTTTCAAAGGAAAAAAAAAAAAAAAAAGGATAAATAATTGAAAGAAGACAAAATGAACCTGTTTGACGTACAGATGTGCACAGATATGCACAGTACCGTCCACCTACCATACCATAGTGTCCCAGAGTGAGCTTAATGCATCGTACATATTAATACTACACCTCTAACAATATCCTTTTAACAAATAATGTTTATACCTATTTTTTAATTGATTTCTGTTTGTACATAGTTTCAGTTCCAGCTCCAGACTGTTCCATAGATCACCCAAAGACAGATATGCACAGACTTTCCTTAGTTGTTCATACCTTTGGTTTTGTAAATTTTAAGTCTCCTCTCAAATTATAATCATTGTCTTTTTCTTGAATATTTTTTGTATATTAGTTGGGAGTTGATTATTAATTGCCCTGTACTTTACTTGTGCTGTCTTAAATTTAACTAAATCCATGAACTTCATGGCATGTGACTTTAAAAGAACGAGTTGGTATGGTCTCTATATCCTACATTATTTATTATCCTTATAGCTTTTTTTTGTAATGTGCATATTGGCTGTAGGTTGGTCTTGTAGGTTTTTCCCCAGACCTCTACACAGTAGTTAAGATATGGTAAAAAACAGTGAATTGTACAGTAAGAATAATGATTTATAGTCCAAAAGTGTCTTGTCTTCCCCAGTATCCCTAATACATTTTGCCAACTGGCCCGGATGTGACTGATGTGAGGTTTCCAGCAGATTTTATTGTCTAGCGTCACCCCCAGAAACTTATTTTCCTGTACTATTTCAATTCTGGTAACGTCTATCATTACCATTATGTCATGATTTATTTTATAATTTTCAAACACCATGATCTTTGTTTATTCAGATTTAGAGATAATTTATTTTTGTTGAACCACTGTGTAACCTTTTCATTTCTGTTGTGGACCGCCTCTAAACCTGCTGAAAATTCTCATCAGTGCAAAGGATATTTGTGTCATCCACAAACAAAATAATTGACATTTGGCATATGTCATTTATATATAAGATAAAGAGTTTGGGTCCCAAAACTGATCCCTGGGGAACACCACAAGAGATGTTCATGAAGGGTGATTTGTGCTCACCAATTTGTACAAATTGTTGTCTGTTACGTAAATAACTTTCCATCCAACTCAGTCCAGCCCCTCTCATCTCATACCTTTCCCAATTTCTCAGTAGAATTCTGTGATCAATGGTGTCAAAAGCTTTCTTTAAATCTATAAATACTCCTTCAGCAAGCTTTTTTTATATCTACTGTATACAAACTAGTAATTTCTTCTATGAGTTCAATCAGTGCCAAAGATGTAGATTTGTCTGCTTTAAAACGTTCTGACTGTCTGTAAGGAGATTGTGTTTTTCAATGAAATTATCCAATCTTTTAGTGAAAATTTTTTGAAGTATTTTGGAGAATTGTGAGAGTAAAGAGACCGGCCTGTAATTTGTGAAATGATGACTGTTTCTTGTTTTGTACAGTGGTATTACTTTTGCTATTTTCATTTTGTTTGGAAATTTACCAGTTTGAAATGATAGGTTACAGATGTGGGTGATTGGTTTAACAATTCCTTCAATTACTTTTTTCACTACTGTCATGTCAATTTCATTCTAGTCAGTTGATATTTTGTTCTTAAATTTACTCACAGTCTCAATAATTTCCTTTTCAGTTACTGCACCCAAAAAGATTGTGTTTGGATTTCTATCTTCTATTTCATTTACAGAACCACTATCGTTTGTTTCTGGTGTCACTATTGTTTTTGCTAATTCTGGACCAATGTTTACAAAAAATTTATTGAAATCACTGACCACATCCTCCATACTATTTATCAAATTGTCATTATCAATAAAATATTCTGGGTCATTAGCATTCTTTGATCGGTTACTAATAATTCCATTTAGCATTTGCCATATGCCTCGTAAGTTATTCTTTTTATCCTCTAATATTCTGTTGTAGCATTCTTTCTTCCAAGTCCTCATTATATTAGTTAGCTTGCTTTTATATCTTTTATATTTGATCTCAGCCTCTACTGTTCTGCACTTAATGAATTGTTTATATAATGTATTCTTCTTTTGACATTCATTAATAGCCCCATGGTGACCCAAGGAATATTTTTGTTTTGTTGTCTGTCACTGTATTGTTTTATAGGACAGTTTTTGTTGTACAGTGATTGAAATATTTGTAAAAATTCATCATATGCTTTATTTATATCATTTTTTGTCACAAACTATCTTCCAGTCTTGTGTTAATAATTCCTTTGCAGTAAATACATAGATTCTTCAGTTCTTATTCTTTTATATTTAATATTTTTAATATACTTTTTCTTCCTATAATCATATTGATAGACAAAAAAAAATGGGCTGGTAGTCACTGATATCATTTAATAAAAGCCCACTCACGATATTATTTTCCATAATGTTTGTGAATATGTTATCTATTAGTGTGGCACTGTGTGATGTGATTCTGCTAGGTCTGGTGATCGTTGGATGTAAGCCCATACTGTACATTGTGTTGATAAATTCTTCTGTCATACTATGTTGTTTTGAGTTCATAAGATCTATATTGAAATCCCTACAGATGAACATAACTTTATGAGTAAGTTTTGCATACATTTTTTTCCATCCAGTCCTTAAACAAGTCAATATTTGATCAAGGTGTTCTATAGGCACAGCTCACTACTATATTCTTCATATTGTCCAAACAGATTTCTATTGTAATACATTCAAATAAATCATCCACAGTCACTGTCAAATTTTCAGCAGCCTTGTATTGCAAGCTCTTGTCAACATAAATTGCAACTCCTCCTCCTTTTTTTTCACTTTTCTATTCATATAATTGAATTTGTAGCCATCCACTGTAAAGTCCACTACTTTCTCTTCACTGAGCCATGTCTCTGATATTGTCACTATATTGAACAGCTCTTTAAACTGATGTAAATAATCTTTAATATTATTAAAGTTGGCATAGAGACTAGAAATATTGAAATCAGATATGACCATTGTGTTACACTGTTCATCTGTGTAGTAACTACAGTTATTATTGATGGAGGTAAATAAATTATTGTCAGGGTCTATGTCATATTCCACGTCCTGTGGGTTGTGACCCATATATTCAAAAACTTTCAGTTCCTGTTGTTCCTGTTTGTTGATCTTTTGTTTCATGTAGTTATATGTCCTGTTGCAGATGAGTGTGATATTTTATTGTTGTTCATCCATCCATCCCTCTTCTACCGCTTTTCCAGGGCCCAGGTGGACCCATATGGCTCCTTTAGAAACTCTGGGACCTTGCAACTTTTTTCATGGGGATCCACTGAGACATTCTTGGTCTGACCCTTCAACCATCACCAGTTTGTCTTTAGAGACCCTACCAACATACAGTAGCTCCTGGAATCATTAGGGCACACAAACCCCTCCACCATGATAAGGTGGAGGTCCAGGATTGCTGTTCATATTTTTGGGAAAAAAGTGTTAATACAATGATTATTAAAGGAAAGACGTAACACAGCAAATTATTTTACATCTTTTATTTGGTTATGGTTCCATATTTCTTTATTTTACATAGTATGTGGTCATTGCTGAGGTGATCCCAAGGGGCTGTTCTCTCAGTTGGCCATCATGTTCTGTGAAAGAGACATTAGATTTAGTTCAGCCTTTTGTTTTTAGCATTATTCCTTGTAGAAATCATATATGTATGCATATATATATATAATTTTTTTTTTTGCTTAGATATTTTTTTGCTCAGTAGGAGCTTACAGTATTGATCCAGTCCATGTAGGAGGTGACACGGGCGAAGACGGTTGGCTTCTTGGCCATGTTGCAGCTGACCCCAGAGCCAAAGCTGACCACACCATGAACCTCCCAGACACCAGCAGCGTTCTGACAGTTCAGAGGACCACAGAGTCTTGCTGTGAGAGAAAAACAAAATGCTTTACCCTGAAAGACACTCACATACTTATTTCTTGGCATTAACACTTCACGTGTTTTATAATTCACCCCTTTGGTTGCATTTCAAAAATGCTGTGGGTTGTTTACTCAAAAATTGAAAATTTATGTAGTTTCAAAGAAGATTCTTAGTTAAGGGTAACCATAATTATGGCTTGTCACTAACAATATTTTTTGTATGAATTGTCTAGAGAAGGTTTAGAATGAGGTAGCTTCCATATTTGAGAAAACTAGAGCTACCGACTATCACAGTTTTGCTAATTTCTCTGTTTGAACAGTTTGAAGTAATGAAACTAGATTATTGAGATGATACGTAACTTCTTTGTGCTCCAATCTTTTCTTGTAATGTGCAACATTGGCAGCACTGTGAAACTTTACACCAGATTTCTTCAGGAGTAAAATGCTGAGTGACCTCAGTAAATATTTCCCTGCTACATCTTATGAAGTGACATACCAGTGAAACGTACCAGCGTGCAGATGTAGGAAGACGCTCGTTACGCTAACCGATGTAATCTGATTTCATGACTCTGCCATTGATTTTTTGTTGTTTTTTTTTGATTTTAGACTCACGTTGCAAGCGGACATGACTCCGTCTCCACCGGCACAGACCATGGTCTCCTTCACCTGGGATCCCCACCAGTCATACCTGCTGCAGGTTTCATGGTCACCACTGGCTGGAGAGCTTGCTGCAGGATGTCGGCGATGGGGCCTCCAGCTGTGTGGAGCAGGGATGAAACCAAAACTCATGTTAGACTAAGGCAAAAATAAGTAAAAACAAAAACAAAACTGTGATACTGTTTTTTTGAGTTTTATCTACTGTATATTCCTTGTCTAATCCATTTGCCTTTACTTAATATTTCTGAACTACAGACATTAACTCATTATGTGTCATGTTACCTGTAAACCCAATACACTGTAAATGTTCTTAATTTTCCAGTGTGTATTTATTTAACACATTCACTGGTTACTGTATAGCTTCACTTGTTTTCGTACTTAAAATCTACTTAATTATATTGCATGCTTGAATTTCCCCACCACATTTTTAAAGGCCAAATGTCACGTAATAGGGTACTTTAAATATCTTGAAACTAGATATAAAAGGGAACCGATCCGTTCGGGTCTTGGTGCATATGCTTCAGTAACAACGGAATATTCGTTAATTTAAAACTGCCGCGCTTGGCCTGACACGGCCCCTGGAATCGCCTGGGGAAGAAGGCGGAAGTGATGAAATCGATTGTACCCTAGTTTGATGCTTGGGGTATTTCAATTGATTGTTTATATGGAGACTGGAAGGTTGAAGTGAGCAACAAGAAAGAAAAAATTGGATATTTCACCCATACCTTAAAACGGGACTATCAGGGACAGCTGGGTAATAAGGGACACTTCTCTGGGAAATGTTTTCATACCTGTCAAGTGAGACGTTTTCGCCGCACTTCAACACCGTAAAAAGCGGCTATAAGCAACGGCGGAGCAACAAGGCACACCTCTCTGGGATCTGTCTGTTCCGCAACCGCTGCACAGCTCAACGTGTTAAACCATTGTCCTAATGACTTCTCATGGTAGTGAGAATTGCTCCCGCTGAGCGATCAGCCCGCCCAGACAATTAAACTAATGAGTGACTCCACACTTCGAACAGTAGTGAGAATAGCTCCCGCTGAGCGATCAGCCCGCCCCAGCTGTGAGTGATCACACACAGGAGTGCTCCTCAAGACACTCAGTTTTGTTTCCAGTATATTTTTTCTTTTGGGCATACAGAAATGGCAATACGCCCGTTTTTGCTAAAATTGCATTTTCCCCGTATTTTCCTTAAAATATTTGACAATAACAACACGAACTACATTTAAAACATTTCCCAGAAAAGTGTCCCAAACCACTGCGCCGTCCCCCACAGCCGCGCTTGGCACCAAAATACGGCGAAAACGTCTCCCTTGACAGGTATGCGCCTCCATTTTCATATTGATCTGGTCAATTTCTTGACAGCAGCGGCTCTCCTCCACTGTAATAATAATGGCTTCCGAAAAATCAATATTTATGGGGCGCCCTCGACAGACCCCCTCCGGCTTCGCAATTCTGGAGGCGATTAATGTCCAGTTCAATGACATTTTCCACTGGTTCTGCTCTCTGGTCATCGTTGGAACTGTTGTCATCAGACAAAGCATCTGATTCCGTCTCGGACGGCTCGAACCGGTAAGGTTCTATGCCTCTGTCACTGTCTGAACCACTGACAAAAAAAAAGACAAAAAAAAAAAAGACAAAAATAAACTAATTTGTTCACAATCGCTGTCACTTTCCGTCATGATTGTCCAATGTTGATAAGTGTGAATGTGGATAGGCAGGGCAGCCAGGGTACAACTGGTGATGTCAAAAACATGGGCGTGGTCTGGACTGGCTGTCACAAGCCAGCAAGCAAGGTGGGGCCTTCACCTGGTGTATTTTGTGCAATTATGTAAATACAGGTGGGTGATATGGTCTCCGGTATGAATATTTGGTTTAAGCTATGTGTATTTTATCTAAATTCGTTGTCATTTAGAAAAAAAAATTACGTGACATTTGGCCTTTAAATAGCAGTTTTTATGGTGATGTTGAATTAAGGCACTCACTGTAGAGGCGACCCCATCCGGTGACGTAGCAGGGAGTATCATGGGGGAGGATGTAGCCCGGGCTCAGGGAGGCAAGCGGGCATGATGTTGTCAGTGAGCTTAATGGGTGACGCCAACTTGATCAAGGCGATGTCATTACTAGAGGGAAAGCACATGCTTGCTATATCTGCTCATAGAGTTGGTCGACTATTAATATTGTTTTACAGAGTTATTCTTCACCACTTTCAATCTTATGATTCAGAGCTAAACTGTTGATGGGTGATAATTTACTGAATGAGGGAGGGGTTCCAGCTCTCATGGACAATGATGGTAGAGGGGTTCATGTAGACAGAGCCGGCTTCATTTTCCACAAGGTTGTGCTTCCCCAGGGCCACTCTGTACGTTAAGCTGGAGCTGTACGATAAAGGAGAACGTGAAACAAAGCTGCAATGTCATTGCTTTTAAAGCCACATAACTCTGGATTTCTGTGGTGCATCATTCCATTAACCAGTTACTATCTACAGTACATTAATGTCAGTCCTCTGTGACAATATATCTTTTCTTTTTTCAGCAATGAACATAATTCACACAACAGTTATTTTCTTTCCTCTAAATATTATGCAGTAAACAGGTGGTCCTGAATTTATAATAGATGTTCAAGTCTATGCAGGATGTGAGCATAACCACTTAACACCTTATAGGGTTGTTTTTTATTTTTACCTGATACAGTGAGCAGCAGTGAGAACCCACTGGTCGGAGATCAGGGTGCCTCCACAGGTGTGCCCCCAGTTCGTTCCATCTTGGATGTACTGCAGGGAAATCTAAAACAAGCATAAACAGATATTAAGTCAAAGTCAAAGTGCCTTTATTGTCATTCCCATTGCTAATAAACAATGCAACGAAATTGAGATACTGCTCCCTAAAAACAAACTATCACACTCACAGTTCACTCAAGCATTTAACATTCTTAAAATTACAACAATAAATAATGCTTGAAACAATATTACCTAAAAGTTGAATACAATATGTACATAGCAATAATGAAAACATACTGAGCAATAAATGTAAAAGACCAGCTTATACACACAGCTTATACACACATTAATTGTTTCAGATTCATATTTATAAAATGGTGAACTGACTTACCAATGATCTAAGTGTCCCACACACACTGTAGTGATATATCATATACCATATCTACACCTATTTTCAAACCTTTATACAGTCGTGTGAAAAAAATTAGGACACCCTGTATAAGCCTGTGTGTGTGTGTGTTTTTTTAACATATTTGGACATATGGATATTTAATATCAATGTTAAAAATATTGTGAGATCATGTAATACAACTAAACAATTCAAAATGAATTAAAGACTTTTTTTCAGATTTTCTGTAAAATGTAATTCTAAACAAATAGTAAGGAATAAATTAGGACCCCCCCCATCTTTTTTACGACACCCCCAGGTTCCTTCCCACTTAAAATGGCTAAAATAAATATTAAAAAAATGCAAATAAAAACAAAAACAAGGTTAGACATAGAAATGTGAATATTTCTTAATAAAGAACTTAAGATGTAATGGGGTGTCCTAATTTTTTCATGACTACATCACAGTCCTTGCTTCATTCCACTGTTAAAGAGATGATATTCTATTATTCATGCTTCTGTCCTTTTTACATAAATTTTCGATACTACTCCTTTCAAACTGCTACAAGCTACACTTCGTTGGCCTTATTTAATATATATTAGATTATATTTTGACAGTTTCTCTATTCAAATTCAGTAAATGAATAATGTAAAATGCGACCTGTTGTTTTTTACTCTTAAATCTCTTGTACACATTAAGCATTTTTCCAATAACAGGTGATGAAGAATATCTCTTTTTGTTTAAACGACTGCCTCCCTTTAACATCTTTACTTACCTGCCAAGGCCAGCTGTGAGGAGAGGCATCCACTCCTCCAACCACCCTGCCTGGTCAGTTTGGGGGGGTTGGTGGGCACACCGCACCCATAGGCTGAGGGGACAAAAGAGAGACTGACGGCAGGTAAATCAAAGAAAAAATTCAAATATTAAGTGAACAATGACAGATGGCCGTTACTTGTGCATTTTTTAAATTACAAAAAGATCCTTACCACCAGCGACAAGCAAAGCAAGGACCACAAACTTCATCGTGTTGGTATCTTCACAAATTGTGCTTGGCATCTGACATATTTATACCAAACCAAGTATGATGTAATTGTCAAAGCAAGAAGAAAAAAAAAGACTGACATATCTTCACCCTTGTATTGATCCAGGTGAACAAACTGGCTGAGATGAACAGGAAAGGAAAGTCAAGGGGATCGTGTCGAGGAGCTGTTTGTTTTTCATTGAACATGTCAGTGGGATCTCAATTTTCATCTTTATCTTCATGCTTGTTGATGGACAAGCCACAGAATACTAAAGTTCCACTTTCCCTTTTTGGATTTCCTCAGAAGTGACAGCTGCTGCAGTTCACAAGCACTGAACGATATGACTGACTGAATCATCGGTTGAAAGTAACAAAAGAGTTATTTGGTGTAATACTGAATTCTCTAACACTGTGTACCTACTGTACACACTGATGGCAATTTGGGCTTTTGTATATTTGAGTCCATGCATTTCATTTGTACTAATACTTTTGGTGTCTCTATATCAGGGGTCGTAACCTTTTTGGCTGAGAGAGCCATGAACACCACATATTTTTAAATGTAATTCCGTGAGAGCCATACGGCAACCCCACTTGAACTTGAACCCTATAATTAAAAGGAACTCCGATTATATTGGCATGTTAGCTCTATATGCTTTATTTTTATGTTACTAACATAACTATAATATAATTTTTTTTGAAAATAATTCCGAGTTTTATATATTTTTAAAAAACTTTATTACGATTTTTGTTTACGTCGCAATGCATTCTGGGTAGTGACGTAGAAGGGTTGCAGCCGTTTTTTGTCTTATACAAGCCAAGAAGCGAAGCTCCTAACTACTGCCATTTGTCAGTGAAAATGCCACATTGCGGATGTTGGATGTAATTTCCAATCAAAGGGAAATAAAGAGAGCGGGGTGAGCCTCCATAGCTTTCCTAAAGAGGGAAAGTGGAGGAAAAAGTGGGGCTCAGCAGGTAGAGCAGGTCCTCTAATAACCCGATGGTTGGCGGTTCGCATCACGCTCTCCCCAGATATCCTGCCGTTGTGTCCCTGGGCAAGACACTTCACCCGCATTGCCTCCAGTGCCCATAACACTGGGTATGAATGTGTAAAAATGTTTAAATGCTCAGTGGTGGCCGGAGAGGCCGTTGACGTGGATTGGCAGCCACATTTCCCTCACTCTGTCTGTGATCGCGCGCTGTAACGCATGAATCAGAATCAGAATCAGAATCAGAAAAGATTTATTGCCAAGTACATTAACAGATCACTGATAACATAAGAGAGAATTTGACTTGACACAGAAAATGAACCTGCATTTCCAGTGACGCGGCAGCATCAGAGACGCGCCTGCCAACAGGATAGTGAGTACAAGCATGAGAATAAGAATAATACGAGGAACAATAGGAAGGAGCAAAAAAATCATTGATTCAAAATACTGGTTACATAATTAATCAATATTAAGATTTCAAGGAAAAAAAAAGCTCTCAATGCACATTCGCTACACAGGATTAACAAGACAAGACACAAGAGAGCAGTGTGTGTATCTTTATTCAGTTCATGGATCAATGTGTGTGCGGTGTTGAGCAGTGTTTGTTGATAATAAGAGAGACAACAAGGACACTTGGCAGGAGATGTTTTGTCTGGCTGGCGCCAAGTCCTTATCTTGGCAGAGTCCAGATGGCTGTCCAAGGCCTTATGCTCGATGATTTTGAAAACACAGACTGCAGACAGCCAGGAGGAATTTTCATGGGGAAATTGAGCCAAATCGGACTGATCACAGAGAAGGCTTTTTATTTCTTCTGTAGATTCAGTACTTAATCCTTCATTGCGGGGCTTTAAATCCATCGTGGAAAGACCTAAGCGAGACCATGATGTAATCCACCTTCCGAGACAGTTCTCCATTTGTCGCTATCAGGGTCTTCTCCAATTTTTCAATTTGACAGATGCACCTCGCCTGGCCAGCTTTTTGATAGGTTGAATCCATCTTCAGCAATTTGCAGTAAACCAGGACAATTCCAGTCCCAATCAGAAAGATCCCGATCACCATTATTACGAAGATAAACAAATCTTCAATATCTTCGATAGAGAGATTAGTGAGACACAGGATTCTCCAATTACCTGTGTCACGTAAATAGCCCGCTGGAGCCGTTCCTGCGGGGCAGACAGCTTCCCCGGAGCACTTTTCCTTGTTGAAAAAATAGTGTCAATTGTGTTCAAAGCCCAGCTTATTAACTCCATAATTTCTTTTCGACGGTCGCAGTTAGACGCAGACAGACAACAGCAAGCTGGGATCCAGTAGTTGGGAGGGGAGGAAAAAAGTCAGAACAGGAGAGAAAGAAAAAGCGTCTACTCTCTTGGGAGGGCGGAAGTGAAATACATATGTCAGCTTTATGCCTGATAAAGCTGACATATGTATTAATCACGCTGTGATAAAGCACGATATCGCTCAAAGCGCGCGCATGAGACATGTCTGTGATCGCACGCTTGTGTTGACCGTTCCTGCCTTTCCTCTCCTAACCGTGGTTTTGGGACGCAGGGGAGATGTATCTTCCTCCGCGGTCAATTTCCGAGTAAATCTCACTCTTGTGGTACACAGAAGCACAGGCCGTTTTGCTGAAGCGTTGGGGCTTTACTTATATACCGCACTGTTGTCAGCAACAAATTCTACCTGCTCCGGTCGCCTCGCTCTTTCTACTTATCCGCACCAAATCACACACCGTTTGCCACACACACCAGGGAGGGGGGCGCGCCTCTGCTGCGCAAACGCCATCACTCACGTCCACGCACCGAGCTGCCCGATCCAAACACACGCACCAGACACATCCCACAACACTTGATAGAGCTGACATATGTATTAATCACGCTATGATAAAGTACAATATCGCGCAAAGCGCACGAGCATGCGCTTTGCGCACCAGTGTGACGGATGAATATAGTCGGAGTTCCTTTTAAAGATTTGTCTGCGAGCCAGATGCAGCCATCAAAAAAGCCACATCTGGCTCGCGAGCCATAGGTTCCCGACCCCTGCTCTATATATTAAGTATTGATAATTGTGATGTTTTAAAATAACCTATCAATACCTCATTGCTAATGCAGGTTATTCACATGTCACATGGTGAATAATTCTTTAATGATTCTTCTTGTATGCGTTTGAATGCACATGTCCAACTGTTCATTTTTTCAGTACTTTTTTGCATAACTTGCTGTTCTCTAACAAGGTGCTTAACGGCAAAATTCACAAAAGGTGTTTGATCCATGAATCGAGCAATAAATTTTCTGGTTCAGTTAGAATCGGTATTTAAACAGTCCTCTTCATCATGCTGCTCACATTTTGACATCATGAGACCAAGACGACACCTACCAGTTGATGTACAGTACCTCGCCATTGCGAGGCTTCAAACAGGATGTTCTCAGAGGGAAGTGGCCACTGAGCTTAGAGTGTCATCAGCAGGTTGTAACAGTGATACAGATAGACGGGAAGAGTCACAGAAAGGTATAGAAGTGGATGTTCTTTGGGCCACATCCCACACTGATGACCGCTTCATTGTGGACAGTGCCCTGTGGAACCGGATCATGAATGCCACTCAACTCCAGGCAGAGTTTAAGGGGGAGGTGGTAGAGGCACCCAAGGTCAAGTCAGGACCATTCATGCGGAGTCTGTGTGCTAGGGACGACCTGCAAGGGGTACCTTGACCACACTACCAGGCCACAGGCGTCGTCGTCTTGCATGGCCAGTGAGCATTTACGCTGCGACAAATTGCTGTTCTCTGATGAAAATCCAATTCACTGTGAGACAGAAAATGATGGCTTGCTCAATCGTATTGGGGACATCAAGGAGAGCCCTATGCATCAGCCACTGTTGTAACCCAGACAAGCCTTTGGTGGTGTTTGTGTTACAGTCTGTGCAGGTGTGTCTAGGTCCAATCCGGAATTGCCCATAACCTTGTGAATGGTACAGTGACAAGCCGATGATCTACTGAATATGATCATTAATCCAGTCATTGTGCCCTACATGAACTAATGTAGGCACTAATTCAGCTTCATGGATGACAATGCTCCAGTTCATCAAGGTTGCATCATTAGGAATGGCTGCTGGAGGCTGGCGGTACCTCAAATGGACTGGCCTGCACATGCTCCAGACCTGAATCCCATAGAAAACCTATGGGATCAGCTGAGTCGCCGTGTAGAGGCTCGTAACCCTTCACCCCACAACCTTAATAACCTGAGGACCACCCTTCAAGAAAAGTGGAATGCCATGCCTCAGCAGACAATAAGTCTACTTGTGAACAGCTTGAGACACCATTATCAAGCTGTCATTGATGCTCAAGCGCATGTGAGAAGTTATTGAGACACTGACATTTTTGTTGTGGTATACCCACTATTATTGACTTTTATTTCAATAAATTGTGTGAGATGAGGAAATCACCATTGCATGCTTCTACTTAAATGCTCTACTTTCATGATATAATATCACTGTAGCGCAAGGGTGTCCAATCATGTGCCATGTGCCTTTTTTCACATTGTCATTATGGGGTATTGTGTGTAGAATTTTTAGGAAAAAAATGAATTTTTTGCATTTTTTTTTAGAGAGGAGAATTTTTAGGGAGGAGACGGAAGCCCAAATGACGTGTGGACTGATGTTCTATTGTTCTATCTAAGATGCTGGGGGGGAGGGAAGTGTAGCACCTTGGGGGAGTCAGATTATTTAGCATCTCAGACAAGAGACAGTGGATAAGCATGAGAGAACAATGCTCAGGAGGTTCCTGGCGAGATAGCAGGAAGGAGTCAAGGACGTAGGGGGTTGAATGCAGTGTAAGGCAAATGTCATGTTGTGTGTGGGAAAATGCCATGAAACTTGTGAGGAGAGATTTGGGTAAAAGAAGAGTGCCTGCTGAAATGAGTCAGTCTGTTCTGTGCTTGAGAGATGTGAAGTGTGTAATAAACCGTCTGCCATGAATCAGCCTCTTATTTCACACAACAACACTACTGTGTTGTGTTGTTGTTGTTTCTTTTTTTTTTGTCACATTTTGTTTTAGCTTTGTTCTGAATTGTAATCGCTCTTGTTTGTTTTTCTTTTGAATTCTTGGATGGAATACGGGTGGGCAATATAAGCTGCGGCTTCAGCCATCACCCATTTCGGATAACTTATGTTGAACTGTATAATCAGAGGAGTTATTGTCTAATTTGACCTTGTTGGAGTTTCTTTCACCCTTTGTTATACTATTCTGTTTCTTTTAATCTGTACTTTTAATCTATCCGAAATAAAGATTGATTGATTGATTGATTGATTGATTGATTGATTGATTGATTGATTGATTGATTGAATCTATTTTGGAATAAGGCTGTAACATAACATGGAAAAAGTGAAGTGCAGTGAATACTTTGTGGATCCACTGTACGTTTTTGTTATGTTTACAAACATCAAAGGGAGCTCACACCATGGCACGTGTTTAACCAAGGACAGTTTATTCATCCAAATCAGATTTTACCATCTTGGGAATATAGCCAGAGCCCACCCTTTTCTCTCTCTTGCCAGCACGGAGGTCTCAGGTTCAGGTTCAGGTTACTTTATTTGTACCTGTAGGTAGATTTGTTGATGCATGCTTTTTATTACTAGTCGTATAGACTATTGGAATGCCCTGCTCTCTGGTCTTCCTCAAAAAAGAATATCACATCTCCAACTGCTCCAATATTCAGCAGCACGAGTGTTGATGAGGACCGGGGGCGGGTGCATTTTACACCAGTTTTAAAATGGCTGCATTGGTTCCCCATGCATTTTAGGATTGATTTTAAGGTTCTCTTAGTAGTTTTTAAATGCCTCAATGGTCTTGGGCCTTCTTATCTATCTGAACTGCTTTTATCTTATGAGGCGCGGACCCTGAGGTCCTGTGGTTCTGGCCTTTTAATGGTTCCTAAAGTCAAGTCCAAGACCTTTGCTGAAGCTTCCTTTCACTATTATGGTCCCCGTCTGTGGAATAACCTGCCAGAGAGCCTCAGGGCCACAGAGTCAATACATGTTTTTAAGAACATGCTCAAGACCCACCTTTTTAATTTGGCTTTTGTTAAACCTGTTTAACTATTATTGAATTAGTCATTTATGTTCCATTGTTTTATGTTCTTCTTGGCGCCATTTGTTCTTAGATTTTCTCATCTTCTTATTGATGGGTTTAGTTCTGTTTACCTCCGCCAGGCCGAAAGGCCACGAGGAGGTAATGTTTTTGCCGGGGTTTGTCTGTGTGTTTGTCTGTGTGTTTTTCTGTTTGTCTGTCTGTCTGTCTGTTTGTCTGTTGGTTAGCAAGATAACTCAAAAACTTTTGGACGGATTTCGATGAAACTTTCATGCCTTGTTGGAAATGGTACAAGGAAGAACTGATTAAATTTTGGGGATGATCCGCATCACCGTCTGCATACAGGAATTTTTTAAAGCATTTTCCCACACTGTGACATACGGCCATTTTCAACATGTGCGCAGGCGCAATGGAGGGCGCTGGGCGTCGTGTCTGACCAACACAAACTCCGCGTTCTTCAACGTTTTAGGCACAAAAGCACACGGAAAACACTGCTGGCCTGGGCCCGCCAGCGTGCCTGTTTTTGCGCCACGCTGCAAAACCTGACACGGCCACCTGTCCGCCGCCCGATTATTTGCCACAAATTCCCCGCCCAGCTATAGGCGCTGCGTAAAAATGACCTCTCTGCCGGGGAAGATTCTAAATTCTGTTTTGCCGCGGAGCGCAACCCCAATATAATATAAAACCCACGGCAACCTGTCTAACCAATCTGCATCCGTCAGTGGAGGAGATGGACACACCAACACTTCAGTTTATTACCTCCACCAAGGAGGCAATGCTTTTACAACCGTAAAACGGGGCTATAAGGGACGGCGGGGTAAAATGGGACACTTTTCTAAATGTAATTCTGCTTTTTTAATTTTGCTTCCGCCTAGATTTGATGAAGGATTCATGGATATTTGACAATAACAACACAACTCAGCGTCCTGCTCAAAATAAAAAAAGCAGAATTACATTTAAAACATTTCCCAGAAAAGTGTCCCTTATTAACCCACCGTCCCTTATAGCCCCGTTTTACACTACTGAACCACTAATCCTATCACTATCACATTGATTGTCATTCATTAATTGTCTGTTTATTGCACTGTCCATGTCAAATAAACAAATAATCATTGTGAATCCAATTGCTACTCATATCTTTTCATGCTCAGGGAATCTGAAAACGTACACACAAACACTGTATGGGGGGAACTGTGCCGCTTGGCGGAGGTCTGCTCTCTCCGAGTGCTTTTCTAGTTTTAAGTATGGGTTTTTAGTTCCTGTTTTTATGTGTTCTTAGTTTCTTTTTGTACCTTTTTAAATTTTGGCTTTTAGCAAACAGTTTAACTATTATTGAAGTAGTCAATTCTTCTTAGCTCCATTTGCTTTTAATTTTCTTATTTTGATGTGTTCTTAGCTCAGGTTCTAAGTATGGATCTTTGTTCTATGTGTTCTTAGTTTTATCTTGTATTTTATGTGTTTTAGCTCCAGTGTTTCCTCAGTGGGGCTCCGCATGCTGGATGCTGCCTGGCCCATCTGCAGGGGTGCTGGTCTTGTGTGTCGCTCTAGCTTGGGTAGGTGGGGGCTTTATGCCACTGCCTACAGCTGTGGTGCGGGCCCCAGCCTGTCCTGGTTGGCCTTTGTGGCGCCCTCTGTGGTTATGGGCTGTGTGGTCTCCCGGTGTGGGGGGCTCCACAGGATCATTTCTCCTTCACATGGTGCCTCGGTGCTGAGCAATGTCTCTTTTATTTTATATGTATGTAAGAGAAGTAGGGGGTGATGTGAGTGTGTGTGTGTGTGTGTGTGTGGGGGGGGGGGTTAGAAGGGGTGGGGATGTATCGTGTAAAATATGTAACTAAATGTATCTACTGTTTTTATCTATGTAAAGCACTTTGCACAGCATCTGATGTTTAAAAACTGCTATATAAATAAAGTTTGATTGATTGATTGATTGTTCAAAATTATTTTCCATTATTTCTAAGCCAAAAAAAACCATGTTCAAAGTACTATGACGATAGCCCGATATCAGACACAACTGTCACGTAATAATAAACAGAAGCTCTCAACTCTAGAGTGGGAAACCATAAAGCAGTTCACGTTTGGCTACCAGATGTAACAAAGATGACTGTGTTGGAAAGCTTCAAGTAATGAACCCTTTTCAGATAAAAGCTTCAGTGCTTGAGAAAGCTTCATTTGTCCATCACTACTGATGAGTAGGTAATAAGAGTAGGTAATAAGAAGCTGGTATTTATTTGTGGAGACTTCAATATTGACTTATTAAATCCAAATGACCATATCCAAATAAGTGAATTCATAAATTCCATGTTTTGTATGGGTTTTTACCCTTCAATAACATACCCCACTAGAATAACAACACATTCAGCAACGCTTTTTGATAACATTTTCACAAATGTCACTGAGGGAATGTAACTGCTGGTCTTATTATCAATGATGTGACAGACCATCTGCCTGTTTTCGTTTCTTCACACACTGGTGTAACACATAACTTTGAAATAGATAAGGTTTTGAAAGGACTTGTAACAGAAACTGCAATCAACAATCTTAGAAATGATCTAAAAATACAAGACTGGAGCGGTGTTTATGTTGACGACATTGATAAAGCATATGGAGAATTTGTCTCTATTTTATCACAACTATATAATAAACACTGCCCTCTAGTGGTAAAGGAAACTAAAGTTAAATACAGAGGTAAGCTTTGGATCACCAAGGGCCTGCAAAATGCTTGTAAAAAGAAAAACTTGTTATACAGAATGTTTCTGAAATTAAGAACTGTGGAAGCAGAAAAGAAATACAAGACTTATAAAAATAAACTCATTAGTATTTTAAGATCGAGTAAAAAAACATATTACAGTAAATTATTGGAAATAAAAAACCTAATACATGTAATACGTATATGGAAGGTGTTAAATAATATAACAAAGAGAGGAAAACTAAATTCCAACCACATCTCTTATTTAAATTCAGATAATGGAATAATCAATGAAAATAGCTTGATCTCCAACACGTTTAATGAATATTTTTGTTAATATAGGAAAAAAGATCACCAACTCCACTGTATCATCAGCAAATACAAGTGGCGCTGACAATGTCGTCAACGTAAACGCTTACTCAATGTTTATGAAAGAAACAGATGAAAAAGAAATTCTTGACATTGTTGACAAATTCAAAGACAACAAAAATCAACTGATTGTAATGATTTCAGTATGTTCTTGGTTAAATGTATTATTGATTGTATTGTTAAACACTTCACTTTCATATGCAACATGTCATTTACTTCCGTAAATTTCCAAAGAAAATGAAAATAGCAAGAGTCATTCCTCTGTATAAGACTGGTGACAAACACTCATTGTCAAACTACACACCCATCTCCTTGTTACTTCAGTTCTCCAAAATACTGGAAAAAATATTTGTTAAGAGACTAAATGATTTCATTCATAAGCACAATATACTCTGTGAACTACAGTATGGATTCAGGAAGAACCGGACCACCTCACTGGCACGCATGGACTTTGTTGAACAGATTACGGATGCAACAGATAGAAGAGAATACACAGTTGGAATATTTCTGGACTTACAAAAGGCATTTGATACAGTTGACCATAAATTACTCCTCAGTAAATTACATAAGTATGGCATCAGAGGAATTGCTTTTGACTGGTTACACAGCTCTTTAGAAGACAGCTATCAATATGTTCATGTGAATAATACAGACTCTGAGTTGCTGAAGATGACGTGTGGAGTACCACAGGGTTCTGTGCTTGGTCCATTGCTGTTTATTTTGTATATTAATGATTTATGTTCTGTGTCTAAATTGCTCAAGTGTATTTTATTTGCAGATGACTCAATTTTTTTTTGTAGTGGAGAAAATCTTAAGCAGCTTCTGGATTCAGTAGAAAATGAACTTAAACAAATCAATCAATGGTTCACTGCCAATAAATTATCTGTTCACCTTGGAAAAACAAAATGTATAATATTTGAAAACCGCAAATTATATAATCACAGAAAAATTTAAATAAACAATGTTGAAATTGACGCAGTTTTCGAAACCAAGTTCCTAAGGGTCATTGTTGATAACAAACTAAACTGGAAATCACACATAAATTATGTCAAAACTAAAATGTCTAAATCCGTTGCTGTACTGTATAAAGTTAAGGATCCCCTGTGTCAGAAATCTCTTTGCATTTTATATAATTCACTGATAGTTCCTTTTATGACATACTGTGTGGAGATCTGGGGAAACACATATAAAACAAACACAAACTTAATCTTTTTACTACAGAAAAAAGCTGTACACATTTTATCAAAGAAACCAACAAATCCAATATTCATTCAATTACATACTCTTAAATTTAGAGATCTGCTAGATTATGATGTCATTGAAATCATGTACAAAGCAAATAATAACCAATTACCTGTAAATATTCAGAGACTGTTTAAAAAAAGGGAAAGCAAATATGAGCAAAGAGGTAACTCTGTTTTTAATAAGCCAAAGTTTAGAACAAATAGAAAGTATCATTGCATGTCTGTCACTGGAGTTAAACTGTGGAACTGTTGCTCTGAAAATATTAAAACATGTTCAACTCTGAAGCAATTCAAAAAATTGTACAAAGATGAGAAAATCTCCCAGTATCTCACTTTAAATGCTGGGAGATAAATTTGTAATAACTTAAAGTTTTTTTGTTTTTTTTTGTCCACTTGTTCTATTTGATTTTCTTTGTTGATTTTGGGTAAGACTTAAATTTTTATGTTATTGATTTTAAAATTGTAAAGGGGTAGGCAAGATATAAGCACTAGCTTAAGCCTACACCCTTTCGGTTGTTCTTTTGTGTGTTCTTATTGTATTGTATATGTTTATTATTATTATTATTACCGAATAAAATAAATTCAATTCAATCCAATTCAATTCAATGAGCATTAAAACCCCTTTTCTGAGGTCCTCAGAAATCTCCTTTGTTCATGCCTTGATACACTTCAACAAACATGTGTTGACACTTTGATCGATCTTTAAATAAAATAGGATGCCCACTCACACCTGATTGTCATCCCACTGATTGAAAACACCTGACTCTGATTTCAGTTTCAGATTATCTGCTAATCCTTGAGGTTCACAAACTTTTGCCACTGACAGATACAGTATGTAATATTGGATCATTTTCCTCAATAATAAATAAAAAGTAACATTTTTGTCTCATTTATTTAACTGGGTTCTCTTCATCGACTTTAGGACTTATGTGAAAATCTGATGATGTTTTAGGTCATATTTATGCAGAAATGTAGAAATTCTAAAGAGTTTACAAACTTTCAAGCACCACGATACATGACTGTAAAGCATTATAAAGTCGACAGCTTTTCATTTTTTATATTATAGAAAATCTAAGTTCAGACAGGCGTTAACAATCTAACAAATCATCTCTACACCTTCATATAAGAGCTCCTTTGAAAATCTGCAATAACCAGTTACCTGTTTCAGGCTAAATGAATGAATGAATGAATGAATTTATTTCGGATAATACAGTACAGGTTAAAAGAAACTGTATAATATAACAACAAGGTCAAATTAGACAAAGACTCCTTCTACTAAACAATTCCACGTGAGTTATCCGAAATGGGTGATGGCTGAAGCCACAGCTTATATTGCCCACCCATATTCCATCCAAGAATTCAAAGAAAAAAGAGTAAACAAGACAAGAGTGATTACAATTTAGAACAAAGCTAAGACAAAGTGTGACTGAGAGAAAAAAAAAAAAAAAAAGAAAACTAAGCTAAGTTAAGCGGTTACTATTCAAGACAAATCTAAGACAGAATGTCACAGAGAGAAAAAAAAAAAAAGTAAGCTACAACACAACACAGGCTGGATATGTCAATCCTTATGTGAGTTTACATGTCATCTTGTAAATATGTTTGGAGTATTTCTTCCTTTAGTTTTTGTTTAAATTGTCCAAGCGTTGTACATGATTTTAATTCAGGTCCATAATCGTTCCATAATCTGACTCCTTGCACTGAAATACAGTGTTGCTTGGTGGTTGTTCTCACTGTAGGCTTTTGAAATATACATGTTCCTCTGAAGTGATATCGTTTCTCCCTTGTTTGGAACAACTTTTGGATATTTGCGGGCAGTGATAAATTCTTCACTTTGAACATTATTATTGCGGTTTTAAAGTCAACCAGATCTTTCAACTTGAGAGTTTTTTGTTTAAGAAAAAGTGGGTTTGTTGGTTCCCTGTAAGCTGCTTTGTTTATTATTCTAATAGCTCTCTTTTGAAGCATAAAGAGTTGATATATGTTTGTTTTGTATGTATTTCCCCATACTTCATTACAATATGTCATGTATGGGAGTTTTAATGAATGATACAAGGTGTATAGTGTGGGTTGATTCAGCAAATATTTCACTCTGTGTAATATTGCAATTGATTTGGAAACTTTACCTTTGATATAATTAATATGTGACTTCCAACACAGTTTGTTATCAATTATTACTCCAAGGAATTTAGTTTCAGATACCCTTTCAATCTCTACACCATTTACACTGAGTTTGGGTACTGGATTCTTGTGATGGTTGTTAAAGACTATACATTTTGTCTTACTTAAATTGAGCGTTAATTTGTTTGAATCAAACCACAGTTTAAGCTTTCCTAATTCCTTCCTGAGTGTATCCAGAGTTGTT
>CM035843.1:384358913-384541153 GCA_020510985.1 Pholidichthys leucotaenia
AATCATTTTCATCTAAAACCAAGTGAAATAATGCAGAGATGGAAGTTTAATACAAGGACCTAATGAAAGTGTCAGTGACTATGTGGCAGAATTGAGGAAGCTGGAGCAGGATTGTAACTTTGGAGACTCTTTAACAATGATGCTGAGAGACCGTTTAGTTTGTAGCATAAACGATTACAGGATACAGCAGAGGCTGCTTGCCGAAGATAGTCTAACGTTTGACAAAGCACTCAAGTTTGATTGATTGATTGATTGATTGATTGATTGATTTTTATTTGAACATTGTTAAAGAAAGAAAAAAGAGAGTTCAAAACACAACAAAAAAACAAACCAAAATAAAATGTTCAAAAGGAGTGGGAAGAAGCCAACACTTATACAGTCCCACCCCTTCTCCACACCAAACAAATTACAGTATTACTCATAATCATCATTATCCCACAACCACATTCACCTTAATACACCCATAGTCAATTTATACAACAAAAATGACACAACAATGACAGTCCATATCCAACAATATTACAACAACAATAAACATACAATTCTGGCATGTTCAATGCAAACACAAACAACGCCATCACCTTCACAATCACCATAACACACAACAACCTTCCCTCACTGAAGACACAATGTAACATCACTGCCCTTCATTCTCATACTGCTCAAAAATCATTTCTTTATATGTTGATTTAAATATATGGATGTTGGGACATTGCCTGTGTTTCTCCCCCAACCCATTCCACAATTTTACCCCACACACAGACACACAAAAACTCTTCCGTGTAGATCTTACTAAGTGAATTTTAAATTTTGTATTCCCCCGTAAATTATATTTCCCTTCTCTCTCCCTGAATAGATTCTGTATATTGTGTGGCAAGAGGTTTTTACTAACTTTAAACATTAATTGTGCTGTGTAATAATGAACCAGATCCCATAATTTCAATAACTTCGAATGTAAAAACAATAAATTAGTATGTTCGAGGTACCCGACTTTGTGTATAACACGGACTGCCCTTTTTTGTAATATTAACAATGAATTAAGTTTACTTTTATAACTGTTACCCCAAACTTCTATACAATAAGTCATGTATGGAAGTACTAATGAACAATACAAAATATGAAGTGATTTATAATCTAGGACCTGCTTAATTTTATTTATAATTGCAATATTTTTTGCAACTTTATTTTGTATGTATCTGACATGTGGTTTCCAACTAATTTTATCATCCAGTACTACACCCAAAAACTTGATCTCCTTAACTTTTTCAATAACTACATTATCTATATGAATGTGTATATCTTCTTTATTTTTACAATTACCAAATATCATTACCTTAGTTTTATCTATATTTAGTGATAGTTTATTACAATCTATCCATTTTTTTAGCTTATTTAATTCATTATTTAGAGTATGGATTAGTTGATTATAATTATTTCCAGAATAAAATAAATTAGTATCATCAGCAAATAATATTATTTTTAATAATTTAGAAACTTGGAATATATCATTTATATACTGTATATGTTAAATAATTTGGGGCCCAATACTGACCCTTGGGGGACCCCACAGGCAATTCTCATACACCCAGACAGATATTCTCCCATTTTCACAAATTGTTGTCTCTCAGATAGATAACTTGTAACCCATTTCAGAGCAATTCCCCTAATACCATACATTTGCAATTTATTAAGAAGTATTGAATGATTTATTGTATCAAATGCTTTTCTAAAATCTATAAACACACCAATTGCATATTTTCCTTGATCTAATGCATTTATTATTTCCTCTGTTGCATCCATTATCGCCAACGATGTTGTACTCTTGGCTCTAAACCCATACTGGTTCTGATTCAGCACATCCTGTGTATTTAAAAAGTTTTCTAATCTGTTGTTGAAAAGTTTTTCCAGAATTTTTGAAAATTGTGGGAGAAGTGATACTGGTCTGTAGTTTGTGTATTGGTGTTTATTTCCCTGCTTAAATAATGGAATTACTTTTGCTATTTTCATTTTCTGCGGGAATGAACCAGTTTGAAATGATAAATTACAAATATATGTGAATGGTTTTAATATACCATCAACAGTTCTTTTTAT
Organism: Pholidichthys leucotaenia; assembly: GCA_020510985.1. Lineage (NCBI taxonomy): Eukaryota > Metazoa > Chordata > Actinopteri > Cichliformes > Pholidichthyidae > Pholidichthys > Pholidichthys leucotaenia. Next base: position 384,361,005 of record CM035843.1, read on the forward strand.
TAGTGCCATATCAATACCATCACAGTCAGTAGATAATTTATTTTTACACTTTTCAACAACAGATTTTACCTCTAGTTCATCCACCGCTGTAAGAAAAATTGACCGAGGGTTACTTCCAATTAAAGTCTCACTCACAGTGTCTTTTCCTTGATTTGGAATCTTTGCTGCCAACTCTGGCCCAACACTTACAAAAAATTTATTCATTTTATTTACTACCATATTCTTATCATAAATATCACAAGCTACACAAGCTATGGAAGCAGCAAATCAAGACATGGTGGATTTACATGGTGTGAAAGAACAGAGTAAATGGAACTGAACGATGGGGTCCATAAACAAGGTCAGCGATGCCCATACTAAAGTCCAGCCACACATCAAGAAATGTTACAGATGTGGGGGAGAAAACCACATGGCAAGAGACTGCAGATTTGCCAAAGAAAAGTGCCACAACTGTGGAAAAGTGGGACACATAAAAAAAAGCCTGTAGAATGAAACCAACTAAGGGGGAGAGAAAGAGGAACACAAAGACAATTAATTTCATGCAGGAAACAGATGACAATGAGGACCGTTTCACTGTATACCACATTGAGGGGGATGTAACTATGCACAACATGCAGGAAAAGGAAGTGATGGATATTCCTAGAGAAGAACCTATTAGAAAAGAGCTAAAGGTAAATGGGGAAAGTTTAACATTTGAAGTCGATAAAGGTTGTGGGTACACATAATATCAAGTAAAACTTTTTACAAGTTATTCGGTGACATTCACAGGCCCAGGCTAGCGAAATGCAGAATTAAGTTAAAAACATATGGTGGACATAAAGTACCAGTGACAGGTGCAGCTAAAGTTAAAGTAGAACATAAAGACATCACCAAGATGTTAGAGGTAGTTGTAGTGAAGGGCTCAGGGACAAATCAAGTGGGATGAGGGTGGATCAAGGCCTTCAAGTTAAACTGGCAGTCTGTGTAGGAAATAGAGGACAGAGAGGGTTCTCTACAGGAAGTACTGTCACAATATGAGATGGTATTTAAGGAAGAACTAGGGATGCTCAAAGGCTTCAAAGCAAAAATACATGTAGTTAGTGATGCCACCCCTTGCTTTTATAAGCCAAGGTCAGTCCCTTTTGCTATGAGGAAAAAAGTAGAGCAAGAGATAGACAGACTTTTACAAGAGAAAATCATAGAACAGGTGAAGTTCTCAGAGTGGGAAGTTCCAATAGTGCCAGTGCTTAAGCCAGACTCAAGAGTGAGGATTTGTGGGGACTACAAGTTAACAGTTAACAAAGTATTACCCATTAAGCAGTACCTCATCCCAAGAATGGAAGACATGATAACTTCTTTAACTGGTGGAGAGAAATACACCAAGTTAGACATGAGCCATGCTTATCAACAGATAGTGCTGGATGAGGAATCCAGGAAGTATGTCACAGTAAACACTCACAAAGGGTTGTTTACATACACGAGGTTGCCTTTTGGCAGGAGTTCCAGTCCAGGCATCTTTCAGCTTACAATGGAAGGTATATTGCAGGGTATTGAAAATGTGGCAGTATACCTGGATGACATCATCCTGACTGGGAAAGATGACAGAAATCATCTGAAGACACTACATCAAGTGCTGCAAAGACTGGGGGATGCAGGACTGCGTCTGAAAAGGAGCAAATGCCAGTTTATGGAAAAAGAGGTGACATTTTCAGGTCACAAGGTGGACAAAACAGGACTACATCCACAACCAGCAAAGGTGGACGCTGTACAGAAAGCACCTACACCCACCTCAGTGACAGAGCTAAAAGCTTAATGTGTCTACAGTGTTGGCACCACTGTACAAGTTACTAAGGAAGGATGAAAAGTGATCATGGGGACCAGAACAAGAAGAAGCTTTCCAGAGGTCAAAAGAGCTTTTGCAGTCAAGTAGTGTACTAGTGCACTATGATGAAAACAAAGAACTAATATTATCATGCGATGCATCGCCATACGGAGTGGGAGCCGTGCTAGTGCACCGCATGGTAGATGGACAAGAAAAGCCTATAGGATTTGTATCCAGAACACTCTCAGTGGAAGAAAAAAACTATTCTCAGCTTGACAAAGAAGGACTTGCTGTTATCTTTGGAGTGCAGTATTTCCACAAGTACCTATATGGTTGTAAGTTTGTCATCTGTACAGATCATAAGCCACTGATAAGTTTGTTCAGTGAAATGAAAGCAGTACCACAAATGGCTTCACAGAGAATAATGAGATGGGCGGTGTTACTGAGAGCTTATGAGTATGTCATGAGATACAGAGCTGGAAAAGACAACAGCAATGCAGACGCTCTCAGTAGATTACCCCTGCCAAAGACATCCAAAAGTCCATCATCAGAAGAAATGGTGCTCATGTTGGACCAAGAGCAAAGTCCACTAGTGACATCAAAACTGCTTCAGAGGTGGACAAGTAAGGATCCGGTACTCTCAAAGGTCCAAGAGTATATACAGAGAGGTTGGCCAAAGAATCTGGAAGTAGACTTTCTTGCTTATAAACAGAGGCAGAATGAACTGAGTGTGCAAGATGGATGTGTACTGTGGGGAGCATGTGTTGTGATACCAAAAAGGGGACGAGCTCCTGTGATGGAACAATTGCATCAATCACATCCAGGCATGAGCCGCATGAAAGGTTTGGCAAGAGGTTACAGGTGGTGGCCTCAAATGGACAGTGACATTGAAGATAAGGTGAAGTCATGTACAACCTGCCAAGAGCACAGAAAGGCACCTGCAAGTGCACCACTCCATCCCTGGGAGTGGCCAGACAAACCATGGAGGAGACTACACATGGACTATGCAGGTCCTTTCATGGGAAAAATGTTCCTAGTGATTGTAGATGCACATTCAAAATGGTTAGATGTTTACCCAGCGACTTCAGCTACATCAGCTATAACTGTAAGTTGTTTGAGAAACAGTTTCAGTACACATGGTATCCCAGAAATGATTGTGTCTGATAATGCACAGTATTTTGTCAGCGAGCAGATAAAAGAGTTCATGACAAGAAATGGACTCACACATGTCACGTCAGCTCCTTACCACCCTTCATCAAATGGGTTAACTGAAAGAGCTGCGCAAACCTTTAAAGAACTGATGAAAAAGAGCTCAGGTGATACGGTGGAGACAAAATTAAACAGTGTTGTTCAGTTATCGTATCACTCTACAGACAGCAACAAGACTGTCTCCTGTCGAGATGATGATGGGAAGAAAGTTGAGGTGTGCACTAGATCTCATACACCCTGACTTGAAGCAAAAAGTGGAAGCAAAGCAAGCTAACCAGAAAGCCTATCACGACAGACATGCAAAAGCATGTAACTTCATGGAAGGAGGTGCTGTCTACACAAAAAAACTATGGATATGGACCAAAGTGGATACCAGGATTAATAGAGGACATCACTGGACCAGTTTCCAACACAGTGCTGCTGGGAAATGGACAAGTGGTGAGACGACATGTCGACCAACTATTTGCCAGACAAAAACAGGATTCAGTGAGAATTCCAGATCTGATGAGTGAGGAGGACATATCAGTGATGAGTACAGAGTCAAAGGATGCAAGCATCACTCCGACGGGAGAAGCTGACAAAGTGGTACCTTTGGTACAACATAATGGAGAGAAGAGTGTACCGGGTGGGTCACCAACTCAGTTGAGGAGGTCCCAAAGAGACCGGAAGCCACCAGTGTACATGAAAGACTTTGTAAAATGAACAAATTGTGATTTTAAAAAAAAGAAGAAGAAATGAAAAAGAGCGTTCAAAAGGCATTTGTCTTATGTGAATAAGAATGTAAATTTTGATTTAATGTGACAAACATGGAGGAATGTTGCATTTAGTTAAAAAGCAAAGAAGATGCTATTGAGTGTAAGCAAAGGTAGTGTTATGCTGGTTAACAGTTGAAATGTAGTTTCAATTTAAAGTGAGGTAGTCGGATCCAGGAAAAAAAAATTTTTTTGCGTGCATGGAAAGAAAATCCTATAGACACATATAGCGCGATTGTCTGCGAATGTGAATGACCTGTTCCACGAGCAAATGTACGTTTTTTGGTCCATGGCTGTTTACATCGGCCAGGATACTTCATGCGCCGATGGGCCGTAGGGATCCCGTATTTTACACCCAGAAAAAAACAGTGAAACGGGAACAGCAGGAAGAGCCATAGTATCGTCGTCTAATCGTTTTATAACACATTTCACAACTAATAATAGTAACATTTCCACAAAAAATGTGCTATATTAACAACACGATCGCATTTTGCACACGGCTCGCTCTCCGGCGGCGGCCCTGAGAAGTAAACAAATGCAGGGACGCTTGAATTCTTTCGTCCCGAAAATATCATTTTTGAATATTAATTACAGCTAAACAGGAGCAGTTTCGATGCTGAAATTTCACATATAAATCCTAATATATGTGTTCTATACACCATCGGCTTTTGGGTATCCGACTACCTCGCTTTAAGAGGGGAGGAATGCAGTATAGTAGGATGTTATTACCATTCCGGGCCACTAGAGGTCAGTTGTGCACATGAATAGTGTATGTGCAGACACAACGTTAGATAGATAGATAGATTTGTTTATTTGACACTCTGAAGACGTGCCCTCAGTAATAAAGCCAGTTGGACGGAAGATAACGTTTCTTTATTACTGATATCCCAAGATATCGCAGTTATCTGGCCCATGATGAACTGGCAGAATATCTCTGAATGCTAAGTGAGAGAATGCAGACAGATACCAACCAAGTCCAGAGTCAGTGGCCCCAAACTGGCAATTAAATGAATGAATGAATGAATTTATTTTGGATAGTACAGTACAGGTTAAAAGAAACTGAATAATATAACAACAAGGTCAAATTAGACAATGACTCCTCTGATTATACAATTCAACGTAAGTTATCCGAAATGGGTGATGGCTGAAGCCGCAGCTTATATTGCCCACCCATATTCCATCCAAGAATTCAAAAGAGAAAACAGACAAGAGCGATTACAATTCAAAACAAAGCTAAGACAAAATGTGACAGAGAAAAAAAAAAACTAAGCTAAGCTAAGTTAAGCGATTACTATTTAAAAACAAATCTAAGACAAAATGTGACAGAAAAGAAAAAAAAAAACAAAAAAAAAAACTAAGCTACAACACAACACAGGCTGGATATGACAATCCTTATGTGATTTTACATGTCGTCTTGTATATATGTTTGGAGTATTTCTTCTTTTAGTTTTTGTTTAAATTGTCCAAGCGTTGTACATGATTTTAATTCAGGTCCAAAATCGTTCCATAATCTGACTCCTTGCACTGAAATACAGTGTTGCTTGGTGGTAGTTCTCACTGTAGGCTTTTGAAATATACATGTTCCTCTGAAGTGATATCGTTTCTCCCTTATTTGGAACAACTTTTGGATATTTGCAGGCAGTGAAAAATTCTTCACTTTAAACATTATTATTGCAGTTTTAAAGTCAACCAGATCTTTCAACTTGAGAGTTTTTTGTTTAAGAAAAAGTGGGTTTGTTGGTTCCCTGTAAGCTGCTTTGTTTATTATTCTAATAGCTCTCTTTTGAAGCATAAAGAGTGGATATACACTACCGTTCAAAAGTTTGGGGTCACTTAGAAATTTCCTTATTTTTGAAAGAAAAGCACTTTTTTTTCCAATGAAGATAACTTTAAACTAACCAGAAATACACTCTATACATTGCTAATGTGGTAAATGACTATTCTAGCTGCAAATGTCTGGTTTTTGGTGCAATATCTACATAGGTGTATAGAGGCCCATTTCCAGCAACTATCACTCCAGTGTTCAAATGGTACAATGTGTTTGCTCATTGCGTCAGAAGGCTAATGGATGATTAGAAAACCCTTGTGCAATCATGTTAGGTCTGCAATGCTGTAATTGCTGCAAATGGAGAATTCTTTGACGAAAGCAAAGTTTGAAGGAAAAAATTATTATTTCAAATACAAATCATTATTTCTAACCTTGTCAATGTCTTGACTATATTTTCTATTCATTTTACAACTCATGGTGGTAAATAAGTGTGACTTTTCATGGAAAACAAAAAATAATTGTCTGGGTGACCCCAAACTTTTGAACGGTAGTGCATGTTTGTTTTATATGTATTTCCCCATACTTCATTACAATATGTCATGTATGGGAGTATTAATGAATGATACAAGGTGTATAGTGTGGGCTGATTCAGCAAATATTTCACTCTGTGTAATATTGCAATTGATTTGGATACTTTACCTTTAATATAATTAATATGTGACTTCCAACACAGTTTATTATCAATTATTACTCCAAGAAATTTAGTTTCAGATACCCTTTCAATCTCTACACCATTTACACTGAGTTTAGGTACTGGGATGTTGTGATGGTTGTTAAAGACTATAAATTCTGTCTTACTTAAATTGAGCATTAACTTGTTTGACTCAAACCACAGTTTAAGCTTTCCTAATTCCTTTCCGAGTGTATCCAGAAGTTGTTCCAAATTGTTTCCACTGCATAATAGATTAGTGTCATCGGCAAACAATATTAAGTCAATTTTTTCTGAAACTTTACATATATCATTTATATACATATTGAATAATAATGGTCCCAAAACTGAATCCTGTGGGACTCCACAGGTGACCTTCAGCAACTGTGAGTTTTTGTTGTTAACACATACATACTGATATCTATTCTTTAAGTAACTACTTAACCAGGACAGTGCTACCCCTCTAATACCACAATTTTGTAGTTTCTTTAATAATAAATTATGATCTACTGTATCAAATGCTTTTTTAAGATACTCCAACTGAATACTCTTTATTTTCGATGGCTGTTGATATTTTTTCTGTAAATTCCATTAGGGCATATGCAGTTGTCCTCTTGTGTCTGAACCCATATTGCTGCTCACACAATAAATTATTCTTCAGTATGAAGTTGTCAATTCTCTCATGGAATATTTTTTCAAGTATCTTGGAAAATTGTGGTAATAGTGAAATTGGTCTATAGTGTGAGAGTTCCCCTCTGTCGCCCGTCTTGTATATCGGAATTACTTTAGCTATTTTCATTGCATTGGGAAATATACCTGTTTGGAGAGACAGGTTACAGATATACGTCAGTGGTTTTACAAGGCATTCAATAACAGTTTTGACTAGGAGCATGTCAATACCATCACAGTCCGTAGATGTTTTACTTTTGAATGATTTAACAATTTCAATGACCTCCCTTTCGTCTGTGTTCTTTATGAACAAGGAAGACACAAAAAAGCTTGTCAACCAAAAGAAAGCAGAAAATGCAGTCACTGTTCCACAGGTGAGGCTGAGACAGAGATGCATTTCATCCTAAAATGTAAATGCAAACTATTCAGTAAAGTAAGGGAGAATTACTTTTAATCTATTTAATTCTGTAATCCCAAATTTCACTGAGCTGAATGACATTTCAAAATTAAAACGACTAGGAGAAGAGGACATGGGATATCTGGCTACCCAAACACGTCACAACCTGAGAACGACCTGGACACACACATGCATACATTCTAAAATGATTTATGAAGTACATTGAATAGAAATGTTTATTGTCCTTTTTAGTGTAACCTCTTACTTCACCACCAGAGGACACTGTAGCCTAAGAAAAGCTTCCATAGTGATTGTGAGCTTTGTAGACACAGGTATGCGCATGTGTGTGATAATCGATTGGGTTTTTTTGTTTTTGTTTTTTTTCCCCATGAACAATTTGTAAGTACATGTTGAACATGACAGAGCAGATGGGATGTTGCTGCCCCTGCAGTGGAAAACGTGGATGGACAGACGGACGTGCGTGTGCTTACTGACGCCTTCCGCCTCCTGTGAAATGACTGGCTCCACTGGCTCTGCCCGGTTTGATCCTGCTGGAGCTCCGACGTCGCAGGATGCTGAAGGAGCAGACAAAAGGGAACAGCGCACTTCTAGGGTGGGATCTCATCCGTGCAAGACTTATTAAAGCAAAAACACTTTGATCTCAAAGTTGCAGCTGTTGCGTGGGAGAGGCAAGACCACATGTGTCATGTAGTTATATGAATTTAACAAGTTAGAAGGGGAAAAAAAAAACTTTTTTCTTGTCTCATTATTCTGAAGCAGTAGAATATTTTCCACAGGCATTTTGTTGACAAATTCACATAAATTAACTGTTTTGAGCTTATATTAACCTGGCTCAAGATGCAAGCTCCTGTTACTCATCTGTCTGTGACACTTTGGTGTTATTTTGAAACTTGTATGATTTCATCTCGCGATATTAGCGTACAAGTTGTTGCGTAACCGAGAGTTGCTGCATCCATCTGCCCCAAGTTTAAGTAGCTCAAAGACACGAGTGCATTGCCCGTAGAAGGAAGCAGGTGTCTCAATTAGACTTTCCAGGCCCAAATGTAGGGTGTGTTTCAAAGTGGAATACAAAGAGGTGTAGCCTATATGTAGGCAATCACATGCTAGACTAATATGAAAGGGACTGAATGGCTCGAAGATTTATTTGATTGTGTGAATATTATTTACAGAATACCTAATTACTGAAAATGAATGGGGCATCCAGTATTAGTGATTGTTTAGGAAACTTGTTTGTTTGTCAGATCACTTATTTGTGTGATCTTTTATGACTCACATTCATAATAGTGTTGTACCTTGCACCATCATAATTATTTTAGTTTCTATCACTGTTCAGTGATGGAGTTAAGTGTAATATTGAATTTTTTCTATGTATCGTGATTTATCAATAAACTCATGCAGTACTATAACAGGACATGCTTACAAATATTTGAGACCCATTCTAGTGCATCATTTTATATTGTAGCAATATTTGGTTGTTAAAAGGTTTTTAAAACTGTAATCAGTCGGATTATGTACAAAACACCCAACATTATACACAGCAGCAGGACCTGTTTTACTGCAATCATTGCATCAGTGTTGCCCATTTATTTAACTAAAAATAATTTATTTTGTTATCTGGGCATTTCTCTGAACTGTTTGGTGACGGTTGTCCTTTAGTCAAAGCGTGCATATGTGGCCGCATATGATATGCAATTGATCTGGCCATTCCGCTCCATAATCAGGGCGGCATTATTATTAAGTTTTAATTTTTAGATACTTGTGTGAGGACTCCGGGAGGAGCGCCATCGGGGACTTGCAGTCCTACAAAGCACAGTGGTAGCACACGAAGCAGCAGCCGGGACGCCATTCTACTGCTGACCTGGCAGGCTGGGCTTACCTCCCTGTGAAAGACCGCGGTCAGAACACTGGTACAACTGCTGCTTCTGTCCTGTGTTGGATCCACCGGTGTTCTTTGCCAGACCCCGAGTCCCCGCTGGCGCTTCTCCCAATGTACTCACGCACCTCGTGTTCTCCACATATGCTGAATTATCCTTTAAGGTGGAGTCACACTACAACGCTTAGACCGACTTTTACTGACGTTTTGGAAAACACCTAGTTCTGCAGGCAAAAGTTAATAATAGTTGGTGTTTGTTGGCAAACGCTGGTGAAAGTTGTGCTCTTTAAAAATTTGCAGCATGCTGAAAATTTGCAGATGTTTGGAAATACACGTTGGTGAAAGTTGTGCTCAGTTTGTAAAAGTTCCTGAGTGCTGGGCTAAGTAATGCAGAGTTTACCTAAGTTGGCCTAAGTTAAAGCTGGGTTCACACTATAGCGTTTGGACTGTCTTTTACAGACGTTTTGAAAAATCAGAGAAACTTTTCGTTCGTGATCAGGGTTTTTTAATCCAGCGCACACCAACTTTTACAAATTTTTGTTAGCATTTGCCAACATTGCATTCATTGCTGGCAAACCTTTGCTGACTTAGACTAGCGTATGTGTAGCTGTTACCAACTTAGGTTAACTTAAGCAAACAAATACTCAGCGCAGGTCAGCTGACATCAGAGTCAGGCGACACGCATACAAAGATCAGCATTTGTAGAGGCATCCTGCCATTCTGGACCTGCTTTTGGAGTGACCACATCTCCCTTGGGTATATGTTTCAGTATTTATTTTCATTTTATATTCCTATGTAGTTACTTCTGCATGCCCTTTCCCCCCGTTCATTCATTCATTCATTCCTCTAAAAAAATAATACAATAATGCCTATCTATAGACTCCAACAGTAAGTCCACAATTAAAATGGATGGAATAAAAAAACTTATTTAGTGTATCATATATAAATAAAATGAGGGGTGATTATATTTTGACTGCTACAACTCTCCATTAAAATAACATAAAATCCTGTTAAATATCATTTACTTTTTGACACCACATCAGCGCTGATTGATTCCCCACAATGGAAGCTGAACCAATAAATCCTGGAGAATGATTACGTACGGAGCAAAAATTAAGAACAGTACATTTCTCAGTGAGGATTTTTTTTCTTTTGTGCTCTCACAATTTTGGGAAATTATATTACAGTATATATATATACATCTTTTTTAAATTCCTCCTTCTCTCCATTTCTCCTTCATCCGTGCATGTCTGAAGTGAGTTTTGGTCTAAAAACATCTGCTTCCACTGGCATTTCAGTCAACGTTTGCCAGTGGAGCTTAACTTTGGCCAACGTAGGTGAACTCTGCATAACGTAGCCCAGCGCTCAGGAACTTTTACAAACTGAGCACGACTTTCACCGTTTATTTCCAAAAGTTCGCAAATTTTCAGTATGCTGAAAAATTTCAAAGACCACAACTTTTGCCAGCATTTGTTAACAAACACCAACTATCATTAACGTTTATCAACTTTTACCGGCAGAGCCAGATGTTTGCCAGAACGTCAGTAAAAGTTGGTCCAAATGTTGTAGTGTGAATCCACTCAAAAAAGCAGGTCCAGAATTAATTTAATTGCACCTCAGGGATGAATAAAGTGTTTGAACTGAACTGAACAGAATGACAGGAAGCCTCCACAAACGCTGATCTTTATATGAGCGTTGCCTAACACTGATGTCAGCTGACCTGCACTGAGTATTCATTTGTTCAAGTTAACCTAAGTTGGCACCAGCTCCACATATACTAGCCTAAGTTGGCAAAAGTTTGCCAACGCTGAATGCAATGCTGGCAGATGCTAGCAAAAGTTTGTAAAAGTTGGTGTGTGCTGGATTTAAAAAAAAAAACTGCTCACAAACGCAATTTCACCAATGTTTGGACTAATTTCTCTGATTTTTCAGGACGTCTGTAAAAGTTGGTCCAAATGCTATAGTGTGAACCCAGCTTTAGACCTGCGCAAACACGGCAACATCATGGTATAATTTTTTAAGCATCAAGTCAAATTTGCCGCTTAGTCAGATTTGTTGCTTTTTCCTTCCTTGTTTTGCTCATGGAGCGCTGTGTTGACTGGTTGCGATGCTGTGTATTATCCAATCAGTATGGAGTCAAGCCGAAACCCCACCCACACTTCCAGAAGCCTGGGCATGAGGACAGAGTGATCACTAAACTTTTATTGATAAAAATTACATATTTTGACTGAACAACTCCATACTCGGGGATGCACACTGTTGTAAAATCAGCAAAACACTTATAAAATCTGAAGTCAGTCTGACGAACAGTTTGAGAGATATGTGAGGAACAGACACACATAGACAGAGATTCTTAGATGTAGGAAATGCACTGTATTTAAGTGCTTCAGGCATTTTATTTGTATTCACCTGCTGTGGTTTTACTGTTTATTATCTAATCAACATTTTTAGCCGAGGCATAGCTTATAATAGTGCCAATACACAAATGTTTACAATTATTGGTAGATATAAATTGTTTAAAATTATTAATATACTAACATCTTTTTTTCAAAGAGATTATCTCATTATGGGGATATACACTCACCAGCCACTTTATTAGGTACACTTTGTATTACTGGGTCGAATCCTTATTGCCTTGAGAACTGCCTTGTTTGCATTGTTTTTCCAATCTTCTATTGTTAGGGCAAAAATTTAACAAGGTGTTGGATACTGATTCACATTGACATCCTATAGCATCACTTGCTGTACAGCAAGTCGGTTTAGAAATCAAATCAATCATATCAAGAACAGTGTTCTCCCAGTCTAATAATTTCAGTGTAGTTTCATGGGTGTTTAGAAAAGGTAAATGAAACTAGAATTTCACAACCTCAGGTTTAAAACCGACGCTTACAGTATGCATTAGTGGTATAAATAGGAAGCAGCATATCTTAGTATATAGTTGTTTGAGCACACTCACGTTATTAACTCATTATTGCCATTAATCATTACCTGATTCTCTCCAGCTGCACTGATTGCCACCACCTGCACCTAATCAGCTGCCAGGTATATACAGTGCATCCAGAAAGTATTCACAGCGCTTCACTTTTTCCACATTTTTTTGTGTTACAGCCTTATTCCAAAAGGAATTAAATTAATTTTTTTGCCTCAAAATTCTACACACAATACCCCATAATGACAATGTGAAAAAAGTTTTTTTTGAAATTTTTGCAAATTTATTAAAAATAAAAAACTAAGAAATCACATGTACATAAGCATTCACAGCCTTTGCTCAATACTTTGTTGATGGACTTTTGGCAGCAATTACAGCCTCACGTCTTTTTGAATATGATGCCACAAACTTGGCGCCCCTATCTTTGGGCAGTTTTGCCCATTCCTCTTTGCAGCACCTCTCAAGCTCCATCAGGTTGGATGGGAAGCGTCGGTGCACAGCCATTTTCACATCTCTCCAGAGATGTTCAATTGGATTCAAGTCTGGGCTCTGGCTGGGCCACTCAAGGACATTCAGAGTTGCCCTGAAGCCACTACCTTTGAAATCTTGGCTGTGTGCTTAGGGTCACTGTCCTGCTGAAAGATGAACCATCGCCCCAGTCTGAGGTCAAGAGCGCTCTGGAGCAGGTTTTCATCTAGGATGTCTCTGTACATTGCTGCATTCATCTTTCCCTCTATCCTGACTAGTCTCCCAGTTCCTGCTGCTGAAAAACATCCCCACAGCATGATGCTGCTACCATCATTGGCATGGTTATGAACAGTGCCTGGTTTACTCCAAACATGATGCCTGGCTTTCACGCCAAACAGTTCAATCTTTGTCTCATCAGACCAGAGAATTTTGTTTCTCATGGTCTGAGAGTGGGCTGCCATGTGCCTTATACTAAGGAGTGGCTTCTGTCTGGCCCTTCTACCATACAGGCCTGATTGTTGGATTGCTGCAGAGATGGTTGTCCTTCCGGAAGGTTCTCCTCTCTCCACAGAGGAATGCTGGAGCTCTGACAGAGTAACCATCAGGTTCTTGGTCACCTCCCTGACTAAGGCCCTTCTCCCCTGATTGCTCAGTTTAGACGGCTGGCCAGCTCTAGGAAGAGTCCTTGTGGTTCCAAACTTCTTCCATTTACGGATGATGGAGGCTACTGTGCTCATTGGGACCTTCAAAGCAGCAGAAATTTTTCTGTACCCTTCCCCAGATTTGTGCCTCGAGACAATCCTGTCTCAGAGGTCTACAGACAATTCCTTTGACTTCATGCTTGGTTTGTGCTCTGACATGCACTGTCAACTGTGGGACCTTATATAGACAGGTGTGTGCCTTTCCAAATCATGTCCAATCAACTGAACTTACCACAGGTGTACTCCAGTTCAGCTGTAGAAACATCTCAAGGATGATCAGTGGAAACAGGATGCACCTGAGCTCAATTTTGAGCTTCATGGCAAAGGCTGTGAATACTTATGTACAAGTGATTTCTTAGTTTTTTATTTTTAATAAATTTGCAAAATCTCCAAAAAAGCTTTTTTCACATTGTCTTTATGGGGTATTGTGTGTAGAATTTTGAGGGGAAAAAATGAATTTAATCCCTTTTGGAACAAGGCTGTAACATAACAAAATGTGGAAAAAGTGAAGCACTGTGAATACTTTAAGGATACACTGTAAAGGGTCATTTCCTCCACTCTTTAAAGGACTGTTAGACTGCTCTCCACACTGTCACAAGAAGCTCCTTCCTGAGTGTGCGCTCCTTGACAGTGTGCCTCTCCTTTCTCATCCAACTGGGTTAATACTGCATATTACCTTAATCTGCCAACACAATATTCTCACTCCCCTCTTATCTCAGGATCTCCAACCTGGACTCTCCTGAGGCAGCACCTGGAAACCTGTGGGCAGTTTTCCTACATTCTATAACAGACACCCAAACCTACCTCTCTATCATCCTCTTAAACTGTAAAGGTGCATTCAAACCAAATGCAAATGCACAAATTTTTCGGGCATTGCAATTACATGTTAATATAAACATGCAAACAGATGTGAATTCACCATCTGAGTGAGTTGTAGATGGGCGGAGTTGCCTTTATAACTTCTGCAGCTGTGTTCTACCTACTGTGGAAATCCCCAAAACACTGTCATGTTTAGGTTTACGTTATCCGACGGGGCTTTCACCTGGAAAAATTGTTGCTGCCTCCAAAACTTCACCTGGATGACGGTTGTTTACACTGCTAGCCTGCTAGCCCTCGTTAACACATCCGTGGCAGGACTCCATGGGCGGATAACTCCGACGCTCCGATTCAGCTGCAGAGCTCCCGGTCCATCTGTCTACAGGTGAGTGCCAGTCTTATTTTCAATGACTTACTTTCCAGTTTTGCAACTTGACCTCCAGTGATGGCAGAATCTCAAGGCTGACTACTAGCTAGCACTACGAAATCCCTGGGATGCACGAATGCCCAAATTTGCATGCGTTCCACATGTTTACATTAACTTTACATTTATTTGTGATGCACGTTCACATTTGGTCTGAACATGTCTTATATACAGTATATACTGTATATACTGTATATATATACTAATCCATACCTGTGCATGCCCGTAGAATCCATTCCAAGTACAAGCATGTATTTCTGCATGCCCGTAGAAAGCAGGTGTAAGCAAGCACGTCAGCACCCGTTCACTGATGCCTGCCTTTGATCTTTGATGGTGTCATATAGACACCATAGTCATAGACACTGTGACACACACACAGATTTTCATGGTGTCTATATGATTTATAGACATCATGTAGAGATCATAGGAACATAGTCACAGACACTGTGACACCCACACAGATTTTCATGGTGCCTATATGATGTCATGTAGACATCATGTAAAGATCATAGGAACAAAAGTCCTATGGTCTATATGACGTCAACACCATGTAGACATCATAGGAACATCATAGGTGGTCCTATGATCTTAGCGAGTCCTACGATCGTCGACATCATGTAGACATCATAGGAACATCATAGGTGGTCCTATGATCTTTTAGTGAGTCCTATGATTGTGACACACTAACACACACACAGATTTCTTGAATTATATATAGTGAGTGACATATAAGTGAAAAGATTTTATTATTTATATTCTAATATGACCCAAGGCAGCATTTTAAAAAGTTTAAAACCACAAAGATGCCATTTTGCTGAGGACTGTGATGTTGGATTTTATTGTGAAGTGCGATGTAGTGGCGGCCACTTCCTCTTCCAACACTTCACTGCCCTATAAATACCAGGGGGCATCCATTTTACGACCTCTTGCCGATGGACCTGCCTGGTGGCTGTATTGTGTTTTAATGTGACATTAATTGTCTTTAATAAAGCTGAGTTTGCCCATTCACCTGGCCTCATCATTACACATAGGTATTTACAGACATAACATTTTGGCAACGAGGACAAACTATGGAAGCATGTATTACACCACTTCGCCCTTTCCTGGAGCTCCCGGGCAAGCTGCCTGTGCCCTGG
Organism: Pholidichthys leucotaenia; assembly: GCA_020510985.1. Lineage (NCBI taxonomy): Eukaryota > Metazoa > Chordata > Actinopteri > Cichliformes > Pholidichthyidae > Pholidichthys > Pholidichthys leucotaenia. The sequence goes on from CM035843.1 coordinate 384,376,678, forward strand.
CCAAGATGGTTTGTGGCTTTCCAAAATTACATCATCGCGCTCGACCTGGGTGAGCTAAATAAGCTAAGAGCACATGCGCTCCTTGTACATAATTTGGGAATTGAGGGCCAGCATATTTTGCGCACACTCGGGGCTCCAGACTCGTATGAGGACATAGTCGAGTTGCTAGCGTGCCACTTCCACACCCTGGACAGTGTGGCTGTCCGGAGGATTAGGTTCCGACAATGACACTAGCGAGTGGGTGAGAGCCTGTCTGCCAGTTTGTTGCTGACCTGCGGCAGCTGGCTAGCGAGTGTTGTTTTGGGCCACTGGAGGAGGAAATGGTATGTGACCAGCTGGTGGACCACACAACCAGTGCTGCTTCACGAGCTAGGCTACTCACGGCACCAAGTGACGTCACGTTAGCCAGGGCTTTTGAGCTAGCTCTCCAAGTGGAGATCGCAGACAAGCTAGCTTCAGAGCTAAAGTGGCACCAGTCACAACGGCAGCTGGAGCCTACCGCCTCAGCATTAGTAGTGGACCCGGATAGTGAGGATAGCTTGACCGACGACAACGCAGACATCAACGCTGTCAGCCGAAGGTCTGCCCCGGGAAAACCCCTGTGCATGGGTTGGGGGTCCGTGAAGCACCACTACAAGGCTAGGGGTTGCCCAGCTAGAGGGAAGCGTTGTGGCAAGTGTGGACGCTTGAACCATTATGTAGAGTGTGCCGTGTATCTGAGCCAGAGAGCCCACAGAAGAAATCACTCCATCCGTCCCCAACAACTATCCACACAGTGTCCCAGAGTACCAACAGGTACGCATTCTGCACAGTGGAGCTAGACAGTGTGGAGGTGCTGCTGCTGCTTGACATGGGGACAGAGGGATCGATGTTGAATTGGGCCACGGTGAAGATATTTTTCCCCCACTACAGAATAAAAGCTAACCCAATGCCGCGTTATGGTTATGGAGGTCGCAGGCTGCGCACGGTTGGAACGTTGGAGTTAACAGTTCGGTACAAGTCTGCGATGATAGTGGACTTCACGTTTTACGTGGCAGCCCAAGGCAACAACTTCATGGGTTGTGACTTGTTTTATGGACTGGGTTTCACAATTAAAGACGGCGCTGGGGAAAAATGGTTTGATTGTGGCCAGTAGAACCCTCCGGTTCTGGTGGTAGAGAACGACGTTGTGTGGGATGAAGAACTAATGGACACCACGGTGGTCAAGCAGGACCAGCCTTACCCAGGTGCCGGTTCTCGGAAGATGGTAGAAAGGGGTACCAAGAGTGGCGGCAAGGCACCTGCGTTGGCGTGTGACGTCAATGTGATAGCCCCCGATTCCTCTGGAGCTTGACTGCAGAGGGATGGCGGATCGGCGGCTATGATGGTGACCGCTACAATGGCTTTAGAAGAGGACGGGGCCAGACCGACAGGCACGGAGAGACTGCGTGCTAAGCTGCACCATATCAGGCCGGGCAGAACCCCGCTTAGGGTCATGGACTTGGTCCAGGTTTGAGAAGAGGGATGTCCACGGCGAATATGGGCCAGACATCAGCCAGCAGAACACCTATGCATCGTGGCTAAGCTGGGCGCAGCTTACTTCCAGCTATCTGATGGCTCGGTGAGGCATGCCAACGAGCTATGGCATGTCTGGGAAGAGGCTTCTGGTGGTGGGGCTGGACGAGAGCAGCAGTCAGTGGTGATGAGGAGAGGCACTTCCGTCCATGAGGTCAGCCACTATTCTGGGAGCCTGCTGCTTCCAGGGGCACGTCTGCTGAGGGGCTCCCCTGGGCCCCCCAAGACGGTTCTACTCTTTTCTGCCCAAGTAACAGTAATGTAAATTTTGGTAAACAGTTTTAATGTTCATGTGCTTATGTTGGTAAAATGTTATTGTGTTGTGTGTTTTAGTAGTTTAGGAACACGGCATTAAGTTTAAGTTATTAATGGACTTAATTTATTTTAGAGGTGGCAGAATAATCCACCTTGCCATTGGGGCAGGACAGTAGTCCACCCGTCCTCCCTATTTTAGGTTCTATTGTGTGATTGTGTTAGGCCATTTAGTGATTTCAGTTTTTGTTTTGTTAGTGCATGATTAGGGTCCTAAATTGGGGAGGGTCTTAATTGTGTGTATGTTTTTGGACTTTCTACGGGAAGGGGGGGGGGGGGGTGATGTTGGGTTTTATTGTGAAGTGCGGTGTAGTGGCGGCCACTTCCTCTTCCACCACTGCACCGCCCTATAAATGCCAGGGGGCATCCATTTTACTGTCTCTTGTCGATGCCCCTGCCTTGTGACTGTATTGTGTGTCCTGTCTTTAATAATGCTGAGTTTGCCCATTCACCTGGCCTCATTATTACACAAAGGTATTTACAGACATAACAAGGACCTTTAAAATAATTTTCTTAGTTTTAATCCACAAAAATTGATTCAATTCAATCAGCTCCCATGTTCAAAAATTTGTGGCACCTACAAAATAACATTTCTCTAGATACTGATATGTGTGATATTGAGTCATTTTAATGTAACGCAGCAGATTTCATGCTGAAGAATATTTAAGTTTTACAGCTATCAAATATCCACACAGTTCAAGTTGTACAGTAGGTGTGCAAAGATAGTTTTATGTAATGCCCCTGTCAATACAGCTAACCACCACCAACTATGGCATTTTTATGAAAGTTTTTTTTTTTCCAATACCTAATTAAATAAAAGGGACATTGGGGAATCTCGGAGGAAACACAAAGTAATTCCTCCTGCGTGTGAAAATGTGTGTGAAGCAGACGGAGCATGAGAAACAGTAGCAGAAATGGGTCACTGGCATTTTTGGCGTTTTCCCTCCATTCATCATTTCCCACCGCACAACTACAGCTTGTCAGCCAAAAGACCCCAACCCTCGGTTGCTACAATTCGAAAAGGGGTGTCAGAAAAACAAAGGGAGGACCGTAGCAAGTCAGGTATTAATTGACCTTATTTCATATCTTGCCCCTTCAGCTTGGAAACAGCGTTGTCGGTATTCTCCAGACCGCCTCTCCTCGGTCCGGTCTGAACCGGTTCGGCAGAGCGCGCGGTCTCGTGTTCACTGCAGACTTCTCCCACAGCCGCGCGCGCGCGTGTGTGTGTGTGTGTGTACGTGTCCTAAGGCCCGCCTATTTTTTCCGGTTTCTCTCTCCTAATTGGTTAGCGGGGTGACGACGCGCCCACACGATACTTGCACACGGCCAAGCGCTTTCCGGGTTGGTGATTGGATAACATCCCTGCAAACGGTTTTGTTTTGGGGGCTGGGCCCAGCACGCGGACACATAAGTTGAGTTGTAAACCAAGCGCGTGCACTTTTCAGCACCAATTCCGCGTGGATAGCAGCCAGCCAAAAAAAAAAAAAAACTTAACGGAGGGAGAGCTAGCTCCAGGGCTACGGGTTAGCTGCAAGATCACTCTGTTGGGATCACCGGGAAAAGTTTATCAGCAGTTGGGAAGACAAAGCGGCTCCAGCCCGAGCTTTGTTCGCCCTGGCGGCAACAACTGCACTTCGGTGGAAGGAGAAAACGGCTATCGTCTACTCTTTCTGTCGAGTTTTTATTTTTTGCTCCGATTGGGTTCGACAACCTGCATCCGAGAGCGACTAAATGGCGGCAGGAAGCGAAGGGAAGCGAAGGTGATAAAGAAGACTTCTCACCCAGACAGCGGTCTCGGCCTGCTCCGGTTTTTTTTTTTTTTAGCCACACCACAGCCCGCTCACGGGTCTCCATTGTGTCAGCATCTCTGTTGGTGTTCCGCCGCCCGACTCCCGCGCTGCCACCACATACACACAACTGCCACTTCCACCGCTGCTACTTTTGTCTTTCCCAGACGGATTTTTCAAAGCTTTTTTAATCCACCCAGTCCAAAAAAAAAAAAAAAAATGTGTGCTCGGGTTTGGTTCGTGACCGACCGGCGCATTAGCCAGGAGTATCCCCAAGTTCAGATCCTCCGGGCACTGAAAGAGCACTGCGCCGACGAGGATGTTGAATTCCGCTACCTCCTCATGGACCAGATTGTGCTAACCATCATCGAGGGGCAGCTGGGCAAGTATCACACAATTTTGCAGCTAGTCACTTGCTCACAAACTGTATGCCAAGATATCGCCGACTGAGGTGGGACAGTAGTGCTTGTAATTGTTCGGCGTTTATTGTTTGGGTACCGTGGCGCTTTTAAGGGCGAAGAGGGTTAGCCCGGTCTGCCTGCTAGCGGGGGAGCAGCGTGTAAGCATAGCCGTGACCGCCTAACCTACTTTTGCAGATACGGAGGCTGGCTGCAGGAGGTTGGTGGTGGGGGGGATGACGCTTGATTTGATTTCGCTGAACACGCTCCGGTCCCTGCACTGTGGATGATCAGCCATGCTAAACTCTAGTACGACTGATGTAATTGTGCAGCTCATTGTGTCAATTTAAGTTTCGTTTTGTTCTGTTTGATACGAAAAACCAATGTTCATAATATGCTGGAATCAATTCCGTTGCCCATCTGGAGGTAAACGGGGATGATAAGTAAACGATCCAGTTGTTATTACTGAATAACAGATTTGATATGGAAGTACTGCTTTATCCATCCACCCAGCATTGTTGTCATATGCCAGGCATTGTTTGCTCTGTTTTGATGATTTGTGTTGACTCGGGAGGCCACATGATAAAGTGATAAGAAAACTAGGAGTTGCAAACAGACAAGAGGCACCAGGAATTCACTGGGTGGATGTGAAGTGAGGCGTGTCACTACATGAAATGGGCTGTGTGAAAATCTTAAAGAACATGCAGATTCTATAGGCTGACATTGACAGAGGCTGAATAGGTTATGGGAAAAAATGTGGGATGGGCTAGTCGGAGCTACTTTATTCTGTGGGAATACAGCATTCACATGCCAACCAATGGGCGTTGAAGTGGAATGCATTTAAGAAGTGACATGCCTTTAACACACATAAAACCAAAAGAATATTTGTGAGACCTTGGTGAAATCTGCTGCAGGAATTTGGCATAGAAAATGCCTCTTGGAGGCACCCTGAAAAGGAGTTCATATTCTATACTTGCCAGAACACACATGTACGTGGATGACTGTACCTTTAGTTGAGCAAGGTGCACAGCAGAGGCAGTTTAGCATGACTGGTGTTAAATCTGCCTAAAGTTAAAGTCTTCTGAGCCTTGGTTTGACATCACAGATTAGCCATCAGTGGACAGATTGGCTGTGTCATTGGCTTTTTACACAAGAAGCCATAGACTACTTGCGCTGTTGCTAGGGTTGTATGTACAGTTGCGTTCAGAATAATAGCAATCCGACATCACTAACCTGATCAGTCACCGTTTTTGGTAGAAATTATGTCAAATAATTTACTAGTAGTTGTAGTAGAGTAATAGAAAACCAACAGACCCAACAGTTATGACATGCATACTGCTGATTTTGTGTAATTGAATCAACACCAGAAAAAGAATAGCTGTGTGGCGTTTAATTAATGAGGTCATTCATTCTGTGAAAAACACAGGTGTCAGTTATGGGTCTTATTTTCAGGAAGGAAGGCAGTAAATGATGTACATGCTTGTTATAGTGTACTTCTCTGAAAAGTTCTTTACAGTTGGTCAATCCCAGGATAGTGTGACAGTCTGCAGCATTTGTTTCATTCGTGTTACTTCTTTTAATTTTCATATAGTATTATTTGTATATAGTAACTGTGGAATTGTGATAAAAGGGGATGATTTCAAAAGATTTTTTTTTCTTTCTGCTCCCTTTCATTTTTTCAGTTTATGGACATTTTGTCTTGTTTTGTTTTAATGTGTTGTTTTATTGAAAACAATAAAGTTTTAACTAAACTAAAAATCCAGAAACTGTTCGGAAGAACAATGTACTTTGACTAAAATTGAAAATTGAAAACTAAAATTCAAATGGATTGAAAAATAGCCAAAATGGCACGACTTAGTTAATGATTAGCTCCACTGAAGTACACTGAAGACAGTGAAGCATGGTGAGGCAAGCATCATGTTATGGGGATGTTTCTCATACTATGGTGTCCGACCTATTTAATGCATACCAGGGATCACTTTGAATACATTGGAATACTTGAAGAGGTCATGTTGCCTTATCCCAAAGAGGAAATGCCCTTGAGTGTTTCAATAAGACAATGACTCCATACACACCAGTAAGTGAGTAACATCTTGGTTTCACATCAACAAGATTGACATTATGGAATGGCCAGTCCAATCCTCAGAACTTAATCCAATAAAAAGCTTGTGGGGTGGCATAAAAAATGCTGTTTCTGAGGCAGAACCAAGAAAGACAGAAGATTTGTGGAATGTAGTGCAATTATCTGGGGCTAGAATACCTGTAAACAGGTACCAGAAGGTGGTTGACTCCATGCAGCACAGATGTGCAGCAGTTCTCAGAAACAGTGGTTATACAACTAAATATTAGTTCTATTCTGTTAGTTTACAAGTTGTGAATCCTAATTAGCGTAAGCTTTTAGTACCAGAGGCAAAAAAAAAAAAAAGTTGGAGCCGCTCCCGAAGTTAAGTTAGCATTTACAGTCCTAAGTGTTTCTACTTTGGAAACATGGGTGGTGTTTCACAGTCATGTGATTTGTAATGCCCTTGTCTTTGCTGACCACCTCTTTGCATGTTTGCACCACTTCTGCAAGCTGGACTGGGCGAATGAAATGAGCACAAGTTTGGCATTAACACACATACATCAGTTGAACATTAAAGTAAATATATAGCACAGCTGATAAAACGCTTGAGACTGAGGTTTTGACAGCAGCACTTGTTAAACATCAGCTCCCCAAGTGATAAAAATCACATTAATGGCCTAAACCTTATTTATGGTGTTTGTTCTAGAGAAGATCAAAAAGCAATCAGAAACCTAAAACTGATAAGACATTTTACGAGGAACTGTTTCAAAGGTTTTTCTCTTTCTCTCACCTTGTTTCTGTTTTCTTGGGCCCATGTATCACTCAGAAGTCAGCAGGTTCAGCATGTCCCGAGGAGCACTGATCAATATTCTCTCACACATTAATATGTTTTACTGACAAAATACAGCTCCATGTATAAGACAACTACACCCCACATTTGGCTTACTAGAGGCATTTCACATCTCATGATTGGACAGATTTAAACAGAGACAGGATATGACAGAGTGAACTGCAATTCTTGCACATAACATTAGGAACAATTTTTCCCTCAATGATAAATGCAACACGTCTCTGTTAGCAAAGCTGGAACATTAAGGGCAGTGCTGTGTCTTAACTATCTTCATGTGGACCAAAACAAAGAAGGTCCAGATATTGTAGCTTAAACAGAAACTCCTGTTGCTGTTGAAGACTTTATTTTATGACAATCAGGGCTATATGTGTGGCTTATTTAATTGGCTTCTGTGTGGTCCTATTATTTGTGATAAAATAATTAAAAAAAAATAGCTGTGTAATGGAATAAATTTTGAGGTCTGACACCAAGTCATTACAGTAATACTTGTCTTCTTACCATACCCTTTAGGATCTGTGTTCTAAAATAATACAACTTTAAAGAGAGAGTCAACAACAGTTTCTTCTAGGAAAACGTCTCATTCATCATTTAGCCTGCAGTATCTCATTTCAGTTCATGCATCCTGGAAAAGTCTTATTTGCATTTTATTGGTTTGTCAAAGAGACTCAAAGGGCACGTTTGCCTTCTTTATGTGGAAAAGAAATCTTTATAAATACACACACTACTCACAAAAAGTTAGGGATATTCAGCTTTTGGATGAAATTTCAGGATGCACCTAAAATGCACTATAATCTTTACAGGTGAACTTAATTTGACCTTCTCTAACCGTTTGAGTCCAACTGTTGAATGCTTCAGCAGTTTTTGCATAACTTGCTGTTCTCTAACAAGGTGCTTAATGGCAAAATTCACAACAGGTGTTTGATCCATGAATCGATCAATAAATTTTCTGGACCAATTACAATTGGTATTTAAACAGTCCTCTTTATCATGCTGTTCACATTTTGACATAAGACCAAGACGACACCTAACAATTGATCAACAGTACCTCGCCTTGCGAGGCTTCAAACAGGATGTTGTCAGAGGGAAGTGGCCACTGAGCTTAGAGTGTCACAGAGTGTCATCAGCAGATTGCAACAGAGATACAGAGAGACTGGAAGAGTCACAGAAAGCACGCTGATGACTGCTTCATTGTGAACAGTGCCCTGTGGAACCGGATGATCAATGCCACTCAACTCCAGGCACATTTAAGGGAGGTCAGAGGCACCCAAGCGTCACGTGAGACCATTTGAAACCGTTTACATCAGCATGGTCTGCGTGCTAGACTACCTGCAAGGGTACCTGACCACACCACCAGGCACAGGCATCATTGTCTTGCATGAGCCAGGGAGCATTTACGCTGGACAAGAGACCAGTGGGCCTCAGTGCTGTTCTCTGATGAAAGTCAGCTCACGTTGAGCAGAAATGATGGCCACCAACAATGTTGGAGACGTCAAGGAGAGCGCTATGCATCAGTCACTGTTGTCACCAGGCAAGCCTTTGGTGGTGGTGGTGTTACAGTCTGGACAGGTGTGTCTACTCAATATAGAACCGTTCTACACCTTGTGAATGGTACAGTGACAAGCTGATACTACCTGAATAACATCATTAATCCAGTCATTGTGCCCCTGCATGAACAACACTGCCCTAAACACCACTGTTTAGCACAGTTGTGGCCTACTGGTTAGGGAAGTGGATTGATGAGTGGAGGGTCGCGGGTTCAATCCCTGGACTGGCAGGATTAGATCTTGATGGGACAGATAACATAGCAGTGCGTTCCCAACCCTCCTTAATCCCACTGTGGTGCTCTTGAGCAAGGCCCTTAACCCCACCTGCTCCAGTGGAGCTGCTCAGTGGCCACAGGTCAGTCTGTGGTTGTACTGGGCAGCTTCCAGGTGTAACTGTGAGTGTGAACAGGGCGTCCTTGAAAAAGTTCTTAATGGAACTACCCTGTATAAATAAAGGTTAAATTAAAAAACAAACAAACAACAACACAGGCCTAATTTCATCTTCATGGACGACAATGCGCCAGCTCATCGAGGTTGCATCATTAGGGAATGGCTGCTGGAGCCTGGGGTACCTCAAATAGATTGGCCTGCACTTAATCCAGACCTGAATCCCATAGAAAACCAATGGGATCTGCGGAGTCGCCGTGTAGAGGCTCGTAACCTTGCACCCCACAACCTCAATGACCTGAGGGCTGCCCTTCAAGAAGATTGGAAAGCCATACCTCAGCAGACAATAAGTCAACTTGTGAACAGCATGAGACGTTGTCAAGCTGTAATTGGTGCTCAAGAGCACATGACAAGTTATTGAGACATTGGCATTTTTAGTTGTGGTATACCCACCACTGTTGCTGTCTTTTGCTTCAATGAATTCTTTGAGATGAGAAAGTCACCATTGTATGTTTCTACTTAAATTCCCAACTTTAATGATATGATACCACTGTAGCATGAATTTTTTACATTTTTCATTAATTTCATCCTTAAGCCAAATATCTCTAACTTTTTGTGAGTAGTGCGTGTACAGATGACACCTTTATGCCACACATTGAGCAATAATGGACCTTTTGCACAATGTAGAGTAACATATTTTCTCATTCCAGTCCACCTGCATTTCCGGTTCCACTTCAACTATATTTTCCCATTCCCTGGTGCGTTCTTGTCAATAAATCTATTTCATCACTTTCACGTATCATTGTACATACTGAAAATAGTGTGCAGGCAGAGTGTTTTTTCTTTATAAAGTTCATGTTTCACATTTTGATCATTTTTGTAACCATACTGAGCCGTTTAGTAGTTCCCCAGTTAGCTTAGTGGCTAGCAGTTATTGTGTTTGTTTATGTCTGTGCCATTCCAAATACTAGTGCATGGGCTGTAATAGACCTGTGAAGCTCACTGAAGCATATGTCCAACTCCCAGTTGTTACCTGATTTCTTTTAATATTACTTTGTGTATGCAGAATCCCTTTGTTATTGATGTTACCATTACCGTTATTGATATTAGCTTAGTTAGCTTCCAGTTACTAGTGTGTTATTTACTCTCGTAATAAATTTTGTCTCACTCCTAGTAACATTGCATGGACTCAAATGAACGTGAATGAGCACATGTAAAGAGTTTGCACAATCCATGTCCATTACACAGGTCTGTTACAGCCCATGCAGTGGTGTTTGGAATGGCACAGTCATAAAGAAACACGATAGCTGCTAGCTGCTAAGGTGACTGGGGAACTATTAAATGGTTCAGTATGGTTACAAAGACGATCAAAATGTGAAACACGAACTTTATAAAGAAAAAACGATCTGCCCGCATACCATTTCCAGTATGTACAAGGATGCGTGAAAGTGATAGAATAGATTTATTGACGAGAAAGCACCAGGGAACGGGAAAATATAATGGAAGCGGAACCGGAAATGTGGGAGGACTGAAATGCGGAAGAACATTACTCTACATTGTGCAAGAGGTCCATTGTATAATAATTAGTTTTTGTGTCACCCAGGCATGCATTAAATCTGTCTGAGCCATTTTGGGATGTGAGCGCCTGATACGTCTTTTTGCATATGAAATCTGATCATCTGTTCTTGATACTCTTTTACATGGCCATAGTTATTGAATCCAGAAACATTGGTGTAAAGGAAATTAGGAGCAGGGGAGTAACTCATTATGTCACCAAAGTAGCCATAGAATTCTTTAAAGCTGGCATCATTAAACAGGATTGGAGGGCAGTCTACTCTGGAGATGTGAATGATGTGTATAACACCTTCTAACATAAAATAACTGCATTTTATTCAACAGTTACAGTGTTTCCTCTGGCTTAAAGTCCTTGGTGTGGTGGCAACATATTTTTCCCCGGGGAGGGGGGGACATGATGGAATATGTTAATTTTATACTATTTATTTCTTTTTAAAAATGAATGAATGACTGAATGAATGAATGAATTTTACACTGTAACTGTCATGTCCAGGGTGGCCACCCCGCCCATGACTTGTGGCTGTTGGGTTTAATTATTACTTATTAATTCCAGCTGATGGACTGAGCCTTGCTCTCCGTCAGTCCCACAGCCACGCCTCCTCCTCTTACCAGGCATTCACCAGTTTTCTGTTCACCACATATACACGCACACTCACACGCACGCACACACACACACGGTTCAGTCAGTCACGCTCCTGCCACTTCACAGCTGTGTCCACTTGCTTCCATTTAGGCTTGGGTATTAATAGAGTTTGGTGCAACCAGTTGTTGCGGCAGCTTCTAATGTCAGCACTGGACTTTCTGGCTCGTGACAGTTGGCCTCTTCCCTGGACTGAACTGTGTTGTTCCTCAGAGCCTTTCTGCTCCAAAATATTTGTAAGTCTTTCCTCATTCATGCCTTTCCTCTCCACTCCTACCCTGCCTGGAGTGCGTTGGGTATTTAATCCCCGCCAACGAAGCTGTAGCCGGTTGTCTCGCCTGTGCCATAGTGACTGTTATTTGGACATGTTTGTATATTCACTCTTTTGTAAATAAACACGTTACATGCTGCATTTTACATTGCATATGGAACTTACCATTTGAAGTATTGTACAACCGAGGCTTGAATATTGGGCCAGTTGGGGTCCCACCCAGACATCCTGTGTTTCTACTTTTTAGTGGTGTTATCCTTCTCTCCTTCCTCTGCCTGAATACTTCCCTCTCCTTGGCTCCTCTCTTCTGTCTCATCTTGCCCTCTCTGAGCCCTGTCTAATTCAGGCTCTCTCTCTGTCTATGGTGGTATACAAACAGGTTAGAAAATATCAAGTGTCATGTAAATTAAAAGTAGACAACCAAAAATTTCTAGTTAAGGGTGCAAAGAGCACCCACTTAAAACTTGAGTAATGACTTCAGTCTTGAAGGTTTGAGGTTTTTCTCCAAAATTTATAACAATTTTCTTATAGTTTTCTACTTTTCTCTGTAAATTTATGTAAGTTTGAAGCCATTTTCCTTAAATTTGTAATTTCTTCTTGTAAAATTGACTTTTCTTGTACATTTGAGACTTTATTATAAATTTGTGGATTATTTTATGGCTAATTTTTGTCTATTTTTTAAAATGACTGTTTTTTGTGTTTTTTTTTTAAATAAATTTGAAACAGACTGTGGTAGTTTTTTTAAAAAAAAATTTTTAAACATTTTGCTAATAGCAATTTACATTTTTGACCATAATTTTGCAGAGCCAGAACAGAACAATAATTTAACTCTGATTTCAAAGAAAAAAATATTAATAAAATTGTATTTAATGAAACAAATTAACTTAAATGACCAAAGATGCAGTTATTTCTGTTACAATGTTTCTATATATTTATAGTTTGTTTGTTTTTTTTTTTAAGAAATCCCCTCACCACCCAGACAGCAGGAAAAACCTCCCCTATCTTGAAATCCAGATGTTGGCACATTTAGTTTGTCTGAAGGCTGCTGACGGATTAAAGTCATTGACTTCATGAATTTTGGTCATCTTAATTTGTCAGGTACATAATAATGAACATAAATTAGTTAATATTAACTAAGGTAAAGGTAAAAACATCTCCTTTTTATTCTTGTCTGACCATGATAAATGCCTTCACAGGTTACATACCTCTTCTGATTTTTTTCTGCGTTTAAATTACTTCAATAAGCTCATGTTTCTCTCGGACAGTGACGCTCGTAGCCAGACACTGCAGTGCTTGCTGACTGGAACACGTGGGCGGGGCGCTACTGAACTCCACGCGGATGACGGTCACGAGCGTTGTTTGTGTGTGCGCTTGCGGACCCTCATTGCTTCATATATTTTCCTTAAATTTATATTTTCTGATAGAGTGGCGGAAAATTTTCAGGGGTGGCGGGCCGCCGCCCAGCAATGTTACCACAGGAAACCCTGATTAAGCTATTTCACGTCTGCTTAAAAAATAGGCAGTCCTAGAGTTGGGTTTATTGTCTCGATTAACAAACCACAATACCTTTATGGTGGTGGAACAGGGTTTCCTCTGGTGACATTTCTTGGTGGCGGGCTGCCTTGCCAGAAATTTTACCGCCATGCCAAGGAGGTATGAATTTATTAAGAAAAATATATGAAGCAATGACTTTCCGCAAGTGCGCACACGAACAACATGCGTGGCCATCATCCGCGTGGAGTTTAGAAGCGCCTCGCCCACGCAAGTTTTCCAGTCAGTCAGCAGGCAGTGTCTCGCTAAGTGCGACTGTCTGATAGAAACAGGAGTTTATTAAAGTACTTTAAATGCGGAAAGAAAAATCAGAAGAGGTATGTACTGTAAGCACTGGCGTTTATCATGGTTTTAACCCGCTGGAAACAGGAGCAATAATGGAAGAGTTGCTTAGCTAAGAGATGAGGTATTCATCGAATTCATATGCAGCTGGCTTCATATGAAGGGAAAGGCAAGGGGGACTGATGAATTGCTGAGGATATATTTCACCAGCCACTACAATATTAAGTTATGTTCTGTAGGAACTGCAGGAATGAAGAGACTAGCAATTTCTCTCTTTTCTCGCACGAGCAGGCATGCCGTTTTTATTCTCCAGCGGCAGTGAAAAAAAGCAGCAGCTAAAAACGCAAGCTCTCTTTTCACTCTAAACTGAGGTCCTTCAGCGGCTGCCTAGAGAGGTGCCTGATGAGAAAGCCTGAGAGCACAACTGTAACTGCCTAAACAGATCATTCTGTACATGAACACATGTTGTGGTGAATTATGTCTTTAGAGTCTGCTACAGCTCCCTATTATGTACCTGGCAGGTTAAGATGACCGAAATTCACAAAGTCAATGACTTTAATCCGTCAGCAGCCTTCAGACAAACTAAACGTGCCAACATTTGATTTCAAAATAAGGGAGGTTTTTCCTGCTGTCTGGATGGTGAGGAGATTTCTGAAAAAAACAAACTATAAATATAAAGAAATACTGTAACAGAAATAACGGCATCCTTGGTCATTTAAGTTAATTTATTTCATTAAATACAATTTTATTAATATTTTTTCTTTGTAATCAGAGTTAAATTATTGTTCTGTTCTGACTGCAAAATTTCGGTCAAAAATGTAAATTGTTAAAAGGAAAAGTAAAAAAAAATTACCACAGTCTGTTTCAAATTTATCTAAAAAAAGCCCCCAGTAATTTTATTTTAGAAAACAGACAAAAACTAGAAAAGCACTCGGAGAGCGCAGACCTCCGCCAAGCGCCACAATTCCCCCCATACAGTGTTTGTGTGTACGTTTTCAGATTCCTTGAGCATGTAAACATATGACTAGCAATTGGATTCACAATGATTATTTGTTTATTTGACAGGGACAGTGCAATAAACACACAATTAATCAATGACAATCAATCTGATAGTGATAGGATTAGTGGTTCAGTAGTAAAAGCATTGCCTCCTTGGCGGAGGTAATAAACTGAAGTGTTGCTGTTGTGTCCATCTCCTCCACTGACGGATGCAAATTGGGTAGACAGGTTGCCGTGGGTTTTATATTATATTATTTTGGGGTTTCGCTCCGCGGCAAACGAGAATTTAGAAGCTTCGCCGGCAGAGAGCTCGTTATTGCGCAGCGCGTATGGCTGGCCGGGGAATTTCTGCCAAATGCGCAGCGCCTATGGCTGGCCGGTGAATTTCTGCCAAATGCGCAGCGCCTATGGCTGGCCGGGGAATTTCTGCCAAATGCGCAGCGCCTATGGCTGGCCGGGGAATTTCTGCCAAATGCGCAGCTCCTATGGCTGGCCGGGGAATTTCTGGCAAAGAATCCGTCGGCGGACAGCTGCCCGTGTGAGGTTTTGCAGTTGCGCGCAAACACAATTACGCTGGCGGGCCCAGGCCAGCAGTGTTTTCTGCGTGCTTTTGTGCCTAAAACGTTGAAGAACGCAGAGTTTGTGTTGCAGACACGACGACCAGCGCCCTCCATTGCGCCTGCGCACATGTTGAAAATGGCCCTATGTCACAGTGTTGAAAAATGCTTTTAAAAAATTCCTGTATCCAGACGGTGAACCGGATCACCCCCAAAATTTAATCAGTTCTTCCTTGTACCATTTCCAACAACGCCTGAAAATTTCATGCAAATCCGTCCAAGACTTTTTGAGTTATCTTGCTAACCAACAGACAGACAGACAGACAAACACACAAACCCTGGCAAAAACATAACCTCCTCCTGGCCTTTTCGGCCTGGCGGAGGTAATTAGTGATAAAATAATCCACAAATTTATAATAAAGTTTCAAATGTACAAGAAAAGTCAATTTTACAAGAGGAAATTGCAAATTTGAGGAATATGGTTTCAACTTTAGATAGTTTTATACTTTTCTCTGTAAATCTATCAGAAAATTGTTATAAATTTTTGAGAAAAACCTCAAACATTGAAGACTGAAGTCATTACTCAAGTTTTTAAGTGGGTGCTCTTTGTACCCTTAAGTAGAAATTTTTGGTTGTCTACTTTTTTTTTTCCACAATATCTTTATTGAACCTTTTTTTTTTTTTTTTAACAAACATGATACAATCAAACACTAACACTAAAGTACTACAAAAAAAAAAAATGCACTAAAAACACCAACAACCACCAACAAAATCAAGTCTTCAACAATGCTCCTCTGTTTAGTCTAGACAATCCAATACATAAGTATACATATTATGTTCACCAGTTTGGAATTTACAAGGTCCACACACATCATTCACCTTCTTCTTCAAGAGTTATGTTTAAATTTTTTACATAATCAATAAAAGGTCTCCATATATTCTCAAACACAATTTCCTTTGATTTTAGTATATATGTTATTCTTTCTAATGGAAGGTTTGTTAACATCTGTCTTAACCACTGAGTCACATCTGGTCTATGAGTCTTTTTCCATAATAGTGCAATACATTTTTTGGCATTAAGCAAACTGAGGTCTATGAATGTTCTTTCACTTTTATTAAAATTATGCTTTTCTGGGTACAGACCCAACAAAAACAGTTTAGGATTCAATATGATTTGTTTTGAGATTATTTTTTCAATTGTTACCCTCACCTCTTCCCAAAACATTCTTATTAATCTACATTCCCATAAACAATGAAATAGGGTTCCTTTACTTTCCATGCATTTTGTGCATGTATCTGGTATATTTTTGTTATATCTATTTAACTCCTCTGGTGTAACATACATCCGCATTAACCATTTGAAATGTATCAATTTAAGGCGTGCATTTATTGATTTGGTTTGAGCTTCTGTACAAGCCAATTCCCATTGTTCCTCTGAAATTTCAATTTGCAGATCTTCTTTCCAGTAGTTTAATCTTTTCAGTGAATTTTCACTTGAAGATAGTGTCAATGAGTTATAAAACTCTGAAATAATACCCTTTCTTTTACTATCTTTCATCATCATTTTTTCCAAGGATGAATAAATAGGTCGAGTGAGAGCTTTATTTTGATTTGATCGAATAAAGTTTCTAAGTTGAAGATATTTAAAAAAATGTGTTCTATTGAGATTAAATTTGATCCTCAGCTCTTCAAAAGACATTATGTTGTCTGCACCTGGCAAATATAAATCCTGAATCTTTTGTATCCCTTTTAAATTCCATACTTTAAATATAGCGTCCGCTCTCCCTGGTTTAAAATATTGATTACCCCATATTGGACTAAATTGTGACAATAACTGTGGTTCTTTTAAATAGTTTTTAGCTTCACACCATATTTTGATCATATGCTTTACAAATGGATTTTTAACTTGTTTTTGTAATTTTTTTGCCGAATCTGAGTATATGAATAAGGGAAGAGGTAAAGGTAAATTGTATGATTCCATTTCAGTCCAGTGAGGGAGATCATTTGATGAAAAATAATATGTCATAGACCTCAGTTGTGCCGACCAATAATACAACATAAAATTTGGACATTTCAGACCTCCACGATCAAATGGTAAATATAATAAAGACAAACGTAATCTAGCCCTCCTGTTGTTCCATATAAATTCCACTAACTTTTTTTTTATTCTTGAGAATAGATCTAAAGGTGGTGATAAGGGAATGTATTGAAATAAATAAAGTATTTTAGGTAAAATATTACTTTTAAGTATATTGATTCTCCCGATCATCGACATTGGTAGTGACATCCATCTCTGAGTTAACTCACTGATATCTGACATTAAGGCTTCATAGTTGACACTGGCGACTGATTCTAGCTTAGGCATAATTTGGATTCCTAAATATTTAAACTGATTTACAACATTGAATTGATTTACCTCAGGGGCTGAGTAATTTCTCTGGGTCTCATTTAGCATTAATATTGAAGATTTAGTTTTATTTATTTTATATCCTGATATTTCCCCAAAATTCTTTATTAAATTCAACAAGGTTGGAATTGATTTTTTTAGATTCGACATAAACAAAATTATATCATCGGCGTACAGGGAGATTTTATGTTCTGTTGGTCCAACTTTAATTCCATATATTTGTGAATGTAAACGTATTGCTATCGCTAAAGGTTCAATTGCCATAGTAAACAGTAAAGGTGAAAGTGGACAGCCTTGTCGACATCCTCTATTGATTTTTATTGGTTTTGAAATATTGTTATTTGTTAGGATTTCTGCTGTAGCATTATTGTATATTATTTGAACCCATTTTATGAAATTATTTCCAAGTCCAAACCTTTGTAGGACTTCAAAAAGAAAGGGCCATTCAACTCTATCAAAGGCCTTTTCGGCGTCCAATGATAGGAGAGCTGTATCCGGTGCTTCTTTATTAAAATAAATAATATTAAATAGTCTTCTTACATTATGGAAGCCTTGTCTACCCTTTATAAAGCCATTCTGATCTCGATTAATAATATTTGGTAAAATTTCTTGTATTCGTCTTGCTAAAATTTTACAGATTATCTTAAGGTCGGCGTTTAATAGGCTTATTGGTCTCATATTTTCACATTTATTAGAGGGCTTACCTGGTTTTGGCAGCAGTATAATTAAGGCATTATTTATGTATGATGGTAAATTATTATTTTGAAATGCTTCTAAAACCATTTCCAAAAAAGGTTTTATTAATTTATTCTTAAATTTTTTATAAAGGTCAACTGGAAGACCATCTGGTCCTGCACTTTTTCCTGATTTCATATTATCAATGGCTAGCCCAACTTCTTCTTGACTAATTTTAGACTCCAATATCTCCCTGTTTTCATTTGGAATACACGGTATAGATAGTTCGTTCAAAAACCCATTTAGTTTTGTTAAATCAGGTTCATTTTTGGTATCATATAATTTTTCATAGTAATCTCTAAAGGCTCTATTAATTTCTAAAGGATCTATAACTACCTGTCCATTACTTATAATACTGGTAATTGGTGTTTTAATTTCCAATTGTTTAATCTGCCATGCTAATAATTTTCCTGATTTTTCACCTTGTTCATAAAAAGATTGTTTCAATCTTAGAAGACTCGAGGCAGCTCTATTCGCTGATTTTTTGTCGTATTCAGCTCTCAAAATCAGTAATTCATTCTCCAACCTTGGGTCACTTCCTGCATACACTTTTTCCTGAAGATTTTTTATTTTATGTTCCAATTTAGCTCTCTCCTCTCGAGTCTTCTTAGATTTTGATCCTGTATAACTAATAATATGTCCCCTAATAAAAGCTTTGAAAGCCTCCCACTTTACACATGCTGATGTTTGTGTAGTATTGATGTCAAAGAACTCGTCTATCTGTTTTTCTATATACTTGACAAATTCCTCATCCTGAAGCCATTTATGCTGAAATTGCCATCTACCTGATTCCTTTGTCAATTTTTTATCTACATATATTAGACAACAGGGTGCATGATCAGAGATCACGATGTTATCATAAAAGCAGTTTTGAATCTTGGACCTTAATTCTGTGGAAATCAAAAAATAATCAATACGTGAGAATGTCTTGTAGGTACTGGAATAACAAGAATAGGCTTTAACTTGTGGTTTCATTTCTCTCCATATATCTAACAATCTCAATTCTTTCATAAAATGATTAATAGTCATCCTACATCCAATGTGCGTACAATCCAGTCCTGTTGATCTATCCACACCTGGATTCAATGTACAATTAAAATCCCCTGCTATTATATGTTGCCCTGTAAGTGATGATAAGATGAGAAATAAATTAGCAAAGAACTTCTGATCATCTATATTGGGACCATATAAGTTCACAAGATTTATATTTTCTAATAGCAAAGAACCTTGAATGATTACATATCTTCCAAATTTGTCTCCAATTACATTTTTCACTTGAAAAGGAACTGATTTATGTATGAGAGTCATAACTCCCCTGGCTCGGGATGAAAATGAAGAGGTGAATACACTTCCCTGCCATCTACTCCTAATTCTTTTAACATCCTCCTCTATCAGATGAGTTTCTTGTAAAAACACAATTCTTGAACCCATGTCCTTTATTTTATTCATAACTTGTTTAAGTTTTTTTAAATTTTGTAGACCTCTGCAATTCCATGAAGTTAAATTAAGATTAACACTTTGGTCCATGATCAATAGAGAGTTTGGGATTACCTTGCAGTGTAAACATGCTCATACAGAGAAGCAAAAACATGAGTGGTTGAACATTCATCCTACAAACTACACACAAACAAATTTCCCCTTCCCACACTTGTGGCAAACCCCCCAAAATCAAAAGAAAAATTCTGTCTCCCGATATAGCCATCGACCGTTCCACACCCACGGGGAACAGCCTAAGCCACTCCTTCTTCATCCTCCCAATCACCCTAACTCTACTGCTTTTAATGACGTAACATTAACTCTCCTCTGTAGTTTTCCAACTTAACTCCAAAATTTTTAACAACTTTGTACATCATAGTTTTTTTTTTGTTTGTTTGTTTTGTTTTTGTTTTGTTTTTTTAATATATAATACAATCTATATTTTGTAAACTTACTATTTACTTCAAGTCAGTCAGATGCCTGTGCAAATGCTTAATTATTCTACCTTATATTTTGTTCATGCTTAGCTCCCACCAGTCTCTTCTTCTTCTTTGATCTTCTTGATGAACTCCTGCGCCTCCTCTGGGGTCTTGAAGATGTGGGTTCTGCCCTCATACGTGGTCAGCAGTCTCGCAGGATAGATTACACCATGACGAATCCCAAGGTTGCGCAGCTCCTTACGTACGGGATCAAACTGCTTCCTCAATTGTTGGATTCCTGTGGCCAAATCTGGGTAGAACCGCACCTGCTGGTCCTGGTGTTTAATCTCTCCTTTAGCACGTGCAGCGTTGAAGATCTTCATCCTGTCTCTGTTGCTAAGAAACTTCATAATTAAGGTCCTCGGCGGTCCCTTATCTCTCCGTGGGCCAATACGATGTGCTTTTTCCAGAACCACTGCTGATTGCAACTCCTCGCTGCCCAGCACCTCCGGAATCCACTTTTCCAGAAAGGAACATACGTCCCGACCTTCTGATTCCTCTGGAAGACCCACCAGCCTCAAATTATTCTGTCTCGACCGAGATTCCAAATCCAAAATATTATCTTCCAGAGATTTATTTTTTTTTTCCAAAGTGCGCACCTTTAATTGAAGACGGGTGACGTCATCTTCAGCACTAGCGAGACGGAGCTCCATCTGCGCCGTTCGTTCTACACAGTCACCCAATTCCTTTCTTATTCCTTCCAACGCTGTCATAATCCCATCAAATCTAGAGGAAAAGTCCGCTCTCATTGAACTCATGGCAGCCATCAGTGCATCTGCGCCATTCCCCGCAGAAATCGCACCGCCGCCAGCCGCCTCCGCCATATATGGAGCCTTGTTTGCTGCGTCACAGACCTGAAAGTCTGTTAATTTGGACTGTTTCGGCGGCTCGCTTTTTCCTTTTCCTGGTTTTCCAGCCTTAGGCTTCGCCGACATATCCTCGCTCAAATGCTGGGATACGTTCTGTCCCAAATGAGAGAGTTATTTGCCGATTTTTTTCTCCAGGAGCAGAGCAGAGCGAGACACGTCCGTTCTACGTGGCAGCCATAACCGGAAGTCCCGGTTGTCTACTTTTAATTATTAATTTCAAAGCACTGCTTTTACATGAGTAGAATTTCTGGTTACTATACCCACTTGATCACATAATTTAAGTATGCATGAGTACATTTCTATTGTGAATCTTTCTTTCCCTTCCTTACTCTCTCAATGGAAAAAAGAAACCCTAGAATAAAAATACAAAAAATACACATATTTTTGTCGTTAATGTAAACCATGACAAAAAAAAATCCTGCAGGACCAAACATGACACTTAATATTTTCTAACCTGTTTGTATACCACCATAGACAGCGAGAGAACCTGAATTAGACAGAGCTCAGAGAGGGCAAGATGAGACAGAAGAGAGGAGCCAAGGAGAGGAAAGTGTTCAGGCAGAGGAAGGAGAGAAGGATAACACCACTAAAAAGTCTAAACACAGGTTGTCTGGTTGGAACCCCAATTGGCCCAATATTCAAGCCTCAGTTGTACAATGCTTCAAACCGTAAGTTCCATATGCAACGTTACTGTGTAAAATTTTAAAAAGAAATAAATAGTATAAAATTAACATATTCCGGTATGTTTACTGCCCCCCCCCCGGAAAAATATGTTGCCACTGCGCCAAGGTCTTTAAGCCAGAGGAAACACTGTGGACTCTTTGTTTCATCTGAAAATGTCAAGGAAAAGCGAGCGAAGTGTGCTAAAGTGTGCAAATTGCTACCATGCTAACTAGCAACGCATTGGCCACGGTTTGATCTGGGCCTTTTCGGTACTGATTCAACAGGTGACCAGTGTGTATTAATAAACAATGACTTTTGCACTTGACAATATTTAATTTTTTTTACACGTGTGTGAAATGACAATAGACATCTTCATTAGGGGTGGGAATCATGATTTGAACTGCAGTTCTTGGGTCACGATTCGATCCTATCATTATTCAACGATATCGCGATAATCGAGTATCATGATCTCATATATTTCAAATTTTTTTCACCTTATTCAACCTCAAATCATGTCCCAAAGTAAAACTGTTGACATCTCTTTCATATAATATGGTAATTAGAGATAATAAAGGGATTGCTGATAAATTTAATGATTTCTTTGTTAATATTGGTCCAAATTTAGTCAGAGAAGTATATGAACCCAACACTTAAGAGGGAGTTACAGATGAAATAAATAGAAACAGTCATACAATGTTTATTAGAACTGATGAAACAGAAATAAATATAATTAAAAATATTTAAGAATAAGAAATCAGAGGATGTAAACGGATTCATTATGTGTATTGTAAAAATATAATAGAACATATCTCTAAACCACTGACTCGTATTTTTAATCTGTCTTTGACTACTGGAAGATTTCCAGAAAAAAAATGAAAACAGCCCAGGTAATTTCAGCATACAAAGCTGAGGACAGACATTTGCTTTCCAACTACAGACCGGTCTCTTTGCTTTCTCAGTTCTCAGAAATTCTGGAATAGATACAGTGGTGTGAAAAAGTGTTTTCCAATTTTCTGATTTTTCATTTTTTTCTGTGTTTGTCACACTTAAATGTTTAAGATCATCAAACAAATTTAAATATTAGACAAAGATAACACAAGTAAACACAAAATGCAGTTTTTAAATTAAGTTGTTTATTATTAAGGGGAAGAAAAATCCAAACCTACATGGCCCTGTGTGGAAAAAGTGATTGCCCCCTAAACCTAATAACTGGTTGGGCCACTCTTAGCAGCAACAACTGCAATCAAGCGATAACTGGCAATGAGTCTTTTACAGTACTGTGGAGGAATTTTGGCCCACTCATCTTTGCAGAATTGTTGTAATTCAATCACATTGGAGGGTTTTTGAGCCTGAACCGCCTTTTTAAGGTCATGCCACAACATCTCAATCGGATTGCAATGCAACAGATGACATGGCTCTCAAATCATCACTGATTGTGGAAACTTCACACTCAATTTCAAGCAACTTGGATTATGTGCCTCTCCTCTCTTTCTACAGACCCTGGGACCTTGATTTCCACATGACAGGACTTGGCACCTAACTTGGGGAGCCATGTCATTTGCTGGTGTTGAGCCACTGTGTGTTATCAAGTCCAAAGTCAGCTAGTCTACTAGGAAATTTCAGAGCACTTCATGCTTCCCTCTGCTGACAAGTTTTATGGAGATGCTGATTTCATTTTCCAGCAGGACTTGACACCTGCCTACACTGCCAGAAGTACCAAGATCTGGTTTAATGACCGTGGTATCATTGTTCTTGATTGGCCAGCAAATTATAATAATAATTGTGGTGATAATTATGATAAGAACATGGTAGTAAATAAAATGAATTTTTTTTTTTGTAAATGTTGGACCAGAGTTGGCAGCAAAAATTTCAAACCAAGGAAGAGACACCGTGAGTGAGACATTGATTGGAAATAACCATTGGTCAGTCTTTCTCTCAGCGGTGGATGAACTAGAGGTAAAATCTGTTGTTGAAAAGTGTAAAAATAAATTATCTACTGATTGTGATGGTATTGATATGGCACTGGTAAAAAGAACTGTTGATGGCATATTAAAACCATTTACATATATTTGTATTCTATCATTTCAAACTGGCTTATTCCCACAGAAAATGAAAATAGCAAAAGTAATACCATTATTCAAGCAAGGAAATAAACACCACCACACAAACTACAGACCAATATCGCTCCTCCCACAATTTTCAAAGATTCTGGAAAAACTTTTCAACAACAGATTAGAAGACTTTTTAAATAAACATGATGTGTTTAATCAGAATCAATATGGATTTAGAGCAAAGAGTACAACATTGTTGGCAATAATGGAAACAACAGAGGAAATAATAAATGCATTAGCTCAAGGATAATATGCAATTGGTGTATTTATAGATTTTAGAAAAGCATTTGATACAATAAATCACTCAATACCTCTTTGATAAACTGCAAATGTATGGTATTACGAGAATGGCTCTGAATTGGGTTACAAGTTATTTATCTGAGAGACAACAGTTTGTGAAGATGGGAGAATGTCTGCTGGGTGTATGGGAATTGCCTGTGGGGTCCCCCAGGGGTCAGTATTGGGCCCCAAATTATTTAACATACTGTATATATAAATGATATATTCCAAGTTTCTAAATTATTAAAAATAATATTATTTGCTGATGATACTAATATATTTTATTCTGGAGATAATTATAATCAGCTAATCCATACTCTAAATAATGAATTAAATAAGCTTAAAAAATGGATGGATTGTAATAAATTATCACTAAATATAGATAAAACTAAGGTAATGATATTTGGTAATTGTAAAAATAAAGAAGATATACATATTCATATAGATAATGTGATTATTGAAAAAGTTAAGGAGATCAAGTTTTTGGGTGTAATACTAGATGATAAAATTAGTTGAAAACCACACGTCAGATACATACAAAAAAAAGTTTCAAAAATATTGCAATTATAAATAAAATTAAGCAAGTCCTAGTTTACAAATTGCTTCATATCTTGTATTGCTTATTAGTACTTCCATACTTGACCTATTGTGTAGAGGTCTGGGGTAACAATTATAAAAGTGCACTTAATTCATTGCTAATATTACAAAAAAAGGCAGTCCGTGTTATACACAAAGTTGGGTATCTTGAACATACTAATTTATTGTTTTTACATTCAAAGTTATTGAAATTAAGATAAGATAAGCCTTTATTAGTCCCACAATGGGGAAATTCCAGGGATCTGGTTCATTATTATACAGCACAGTTAATGATTAAAGTCAGTAAAAACTTTTTGCCACACAATATACAAAATCTTTTCCGTGAGAGAGAAGGGAAATATAATTTACGGGGGAATACAAAATTTAAAATGCACCTAGTAAGATCTACTAGGAAGGGTTTTTGTGTGTCTGTGTGCGGGTTTAAATTGTGGAATGGGTTGGGGGAAAAACACAGGCAATGTCCAAACATCCATATATTTAAATCAACATATAAAGAAATGATTTTTGAGCAATATAAAAATAAAGGACAGTAATATTACAATGTGTCTTCAATGAAGAAAGGTTGTTATTGTGAATATATACAGTGGGGCAAAAAAGTATTTAGTCAGCCACCAGTTGTGCAAGTTCTCCCACTTAAAAGATGAGAGAGGTCTCCAATTTTCATCATAGGTATACCTACTAACTAACTAACCTACACTTATATAGCGCTTTTCTAGTCACAAAGACCACTCAAAGCGCTTTCACAAGTACTAACCCTCTATTCTAAGGGCCGATAGGAAACGGATATCTAGGGACAATTTAGAACAGCCAATTAACCTAACATGCATGTCTTTGGATTGTGGGAGGAAACCGGAGCCCCCGGAGTAAACCCACGCAGCACAGGGAGAACATGCAAACTCCACACAGAAAGGTTCCAACCCCTGCCAGCCTGGGGATTCGAACCAGGAACCTTCTAGCTGTAAGGCAACAGTGCTAACCACTGCACCACCATGCTGCCCATACCTCAACCATGAGAGACAAAATGAGAAAAAAAAATCCAGAAAATCGCATTGTCTGATTTTTAAAGAATTTATTTGCAAATTATGATGGAAAATAAGTATTTGGTCACCTACAAACAAGCAAGATTTCTGGCTCTCACAGACCTGGAACTTCTTCTTTAAGAGGCTCCTCTGTCCTCCATTCGTTACCTGTATTAATGGCACCTGTTTGAACTCGTTATCAGTATAAAAGACACCTGTCCACAACCTCAAACAGTCAGACTCCAAATTCCACTATGGCCAAGACCAAAGAGCTGTCAAAGGACACCAGAAACAAAATTGTAGACCTGCACCAGGCTGGGAAGACTGAATCTGCAATAGGTAAGCAGCTTGGTGTGAAGAAATCAACTGTGGGAGCAATTATTCGAAAATGGAAGACATACAAGACCACTGATAATCTCCCTCGATCTGGGGCTCCACGCAAGATCTTACCCCGTGGGGTCAAAATGATCATGAGAACGGAGCAAAAATCCCAGAACCACACGGGGGGACCTAGTGAATGACCTGCAGAGAGCTGGGACCAAAGTAACAAAGGCTACCATCAGTAACACACTACGCCGCCAGGGACTCAAATCCTGCAGTGCCAGACGTGTCCCCTGCTTAAGCCAGTACATGTCCAGGCCCGTCTGAAGTTTGCTAGAGAGCATTTGGATGATCCAGAAGAGGATTGGGAGAATGTCATATGGTCAGATGAAAGCAAAATAGAACTTTTTGGTAAAAACTCAACTTGTCGTGTTTGGAGGAGAAAGAACACCATACCTACTGTGAAGCATGGGGGTGGAAACATCATGCTTTGGGGCTGTTTTTCTGCAAAGGGACCAGGACAACTGATCCGTGTAAAGGAAAGAATGAATGGGGCCATGTATCGTGAGATTTTGAGTGAAAACCTCCTTCCATCAGCAAGGGCATTGAAGGTGAAATGTGACTGGGTCTTTCAGCATGACAATGATCCCAAACACACCGCCTGGGCAACGAAGGAGTGGCTTTGTAAGAAGCATTTCAAGGTCCTGGAGTGGCCTAGCCAGTCTCCAGATCTCAACCCCATAGAAAATCTTTGGAGGGAGTTGAAAGTCCGTGTTGCCCAGCGACAGCCCCAAAACATCACTGCTCTAGAGGAGATCTGCATGGAGGAATGGGCCAAAATACCAGCAACAGTGTGTGAAAACCTTGTGAAGACTTACAGAAAACGTTTGACCTCTGTCATTGCCAACAAAGGGTATATAACAAAGTATTGAGATTAACTTTTGTTATTGACCAAATACTTATTTTCCACCATAATTTGCAAATAAATTCTTTAAAAATCAGACAATGTGATTTTCAGGATTTTTTTTTTCTCATTTTGTCTCTCATAGTTTTTTTTTTTTTTTTTGTTACTTATTTGTACCCGTAGGTAGATTTGGTTTGCAGTCTGGTGACAAGCCACCGGCTGCTGGTCGCTGCGTGCGCGAGCGCCCTAAACCTACATGTTTTTGGTATGCGGAAGGAAACCGGAGAAATCCCGGAGTAAACCCACGCAACACGGGGAGAACATGCAAACTCCACACAGCTCACTGTTGGTCGGGGGCTGGGATCGAACCCACAATCTCATGATCCCCGCGATCCCCCGGCCGAGGGTAAAACTGTGCTGCCACAGTGCTAAACCACTGCGCCACCGTGCAGCCCGTGCAGTTGAGGTATACCTATGATGAAAATTGGAGACCTCTCTCATCTTTTAAGTGGGAGAACTTGCACAATTGGTGGCTGACTAAATACTTTTTTACCCCACTGTATGCTGAGTACTATTATTATTGATATCATTATTACTAGAATTATAGTATCAGGATTGTTGTTAGGATGGAATTATTTGAAGTATTATATAGGCCAGGTGGTATTATTATTATTGTTGTTGTTGTCGTAACTACCATATGGCTATCTGTTATTATGGTTATATTATATGGTTACTTATTGCGCCTAGGTATTGTAAGCCATGTGGGGGTATATGGTGGTATATATGGTGATTATGATGATGATAATATTGTCTATAATTATATTAAACATACCAGAAGTATTTATTTATTATTACAATTATTATTAGATGTTGGTATTATTGTCAATGTAAACCATCATTGTTGTATCATTTCTGTTACATAATTTAATTATAAGGTGTATTATATATTATGGTATTGTATATATATATATTTTTTTTTTTTGGATTTGATTTTGTGTACTTTATTGATCCCCAGAGGGGAAATTGAGGGCATCCACCTGGATGGATGAGGCAGCCACGGTACGGCGCTATCTCTTAACCATTCACACACACATTCACACCTAGGGCCACTTTAGAGTCTCCAATTAACCTAACCTGCATGTTTTTGGTCTGTGGGAGGAAACCGGAGAAATCCCGGAGTAAACCCACGCAGACATGGGAGAACATGCAAACTCCACACAGATCACTGTTGGTCGGGCTGGGATCGAACCAGGGCTCCCATGGCCAAGGGTGAGTTGCTGTGCTGCCGCAGTGCTAACCACTGCGCCACCGCACCGCCCATAATGAATGTAATTGTGGGATGAATAATGACTAGAATGATATTATAATTTATTGGGTATGGAAAAGGGGTGGGACTATGAAAGCATTGGCTTCTTCCCACTCCTTTTGAACATTTTATTTTTTTGGTTTTGATTTTTGTTTTAACTTGTTGAACTCGGGATATTTCGCGGGCGGTCACGTCTCTGCGTCTTTAGTGCGTCTCAGTGCGCACTGAAAAAAAAGCTGTATTTCTGGGCTTCCAGTACAGACACAGCCATAAACAGAAAGCCAAAGGAGTGTTTGATTGGTTTAGAATGAGAGTGACATCTCATTCGACCAACAAGAGCCTTGATTTTGGTTTTTAAACCTTGAATAACCAATGATCGTAAACCTAGCAAGAAGTATCTGCCCATCAACGACTGCGAATACAACGAGCCAATTGAAGCCGTGTAATCTGATGATGGACGTGTCGTTTAGCCAGTCAATTTCTGACTTCAGTGACGCCCTACATGCATGGTTCAGTGTTTATATTTCCAGTAAAATACCATGCGTTCCCATGTGTAAAACCTCTTTTGACTCCGCCGCTGTGTGACGCGCAGTCCTTTGTGATACTATGTAGAAGGGTCAGGGTAACATTAGCCATTATTTTACTTGTTTTGAAAAATGGTTCACAAAATAAACCGAAAGGGCGTGCATGAAAATGTCGATGGCTTGACCGGGTCGGGTGATGACGAATCACGAAGCAGCGGAGGTTTCCATTGATCAGCGGAATAGCTGACAATCGTCACGTGCCAGTGGACAATACCAGCGACAGTGCGGTTGTGGACAGGTAAGTCTTATAATCTAAATTATTCTTTATCGATAAAAATAGTAATAAAAATAACTTTTGACCAATCGGTAATTACAAGGGTCCTGCATGGCGACGTTTTTGTGTGCACCGTGGGGGGGTGTTATTTGTTACTGTGTATATTGCAGAAAAATTTAATAATTTTTTAGTATAATTTTTATTTCACTGTAGGGTATTTTTTCCTGTAAAAAAAGGAACTGTGCTGTGTATTTCTGGGTTATTATGCCTTTGTTTTACTGTGTAAACGTGATCTGGTGAAATGGAGCCCTGCCCATGTGAGCACACTAATGTGAGCAGCCCAGGTGGACCTCGGTATTCAATCTGTACATTTTCAATCCAGTGATTTACAAAGTGATTCATAATTTTCTAAAGCCTCATTCAGAACATTATAGTCCCACAGACTGGTTTTCATTGGGGGCAGCATTTATAAATCACTGGATGGAGAATGCACCTGTACATGTACAGATTGGATTCTGTGGTCCACTTGGGGTGCGCACTTGGTCAGGGGTCCAGTTGACCTGTATCTGTGTAAACTGGTGAGATAGTGAACTCTGGAAAAATTGGAGGGGAGAGGGTTGTTTTTGTGTATACTTTAGTGAAATGTATTAATTTTTCGCACAATTTTTCTTACACTGTAGGCCATTTTTGCCTGTAAAAAAAAAAAAAAACAGGAACTGTGCTGTGTATGTCTGGGTTGTTACCCTTTGGTTTTACTGTGCAAACTGCTGAGATAGTGAACTCTGGAACACAGTTCTCCAAACTGTGCCATTTGGCACAGTTCAAGAACGCCTTGTTACAACCTGAGAAAAAAGCTGTGTAATATATTCATTTTTTGTGGTATTGCTACAAAATTTTGACCTGAGCTTGAAAACACTTGGTTCTACATTTCTGTTGTTTTCCAGCAGGTTTCTCACAGCTGTATGTTATTTGCAAGCATTTGTATCCAAAAAAAACACCCAGGCAAACTTTATTTTCTTCTAATTCAGTATGTTTAGATGATTGTTACTCAGTGGCAGGAGCACATAGAGAGATTATGACTGTTTTACCAAAAATTTCAGTGTTTTCTTCTAAATGAGACCAACCCCATGAAGATGCTGCAAAGGGCTGAAGAACAGCTTTTGATTTACTTTGGGCATGCTATTTTTAGGCGATTTTAGGGAAATTGACCAGAGTTCAACAGGTTAAATTCTTGTTTTGTTTTGTTTTGTTTGTTTGTTTGTCTGAATGTTCAAATAAATAAAATCAATCAAACTCCTCTGACATAAACCCTATCGAGAATCTATGGGGTATTGTCAAGAGGAAGATGAAAGACACCAGACCCAACAATGCAGATGACCTGAAGGCCCCAATCAGTGAAACCTGGGCCTCCATGACGCATTAGCAGTACCACAGTCTGATCACCTCCATGCCAGACCACATTGATGCAGTAAATCATGCAAAAATAGCCTCAACCAAGTATTGAGTGTATACAGTGGGGCAAAAAAGTATTTAGTCAGCCACCAATTGTGCAAGTTCTCCCACTTAAAAGATGAGAGAGGTCTCCAATTTTCATCATAGGTATACCTCAACTATGAGAGACAAAATGAGAAAAAAAAAATCCAGAAAATCACATTGAAGGATTTTTAATGAATTAATTGGTAAATTCCTCGGTAAAATAAGTATTTGGTCATTAACAAAAGTTCATCTCAATACTTTGTTATATACCCTTTTTTGGCAATGACAGAGGTCAAACGTTTTCTATAAGTCTTCACAAGGTTTTCACACACTGTTGCTGATATTTTGGCCCATTCCTCCATGCAGATCTCCTCTAGAGCAATGATGTTTTGGGGCTGTCACTGGGCAACACGGACTTTCAACTCCCTCCAAAGATTTTCTATGGAGTTGAGATCTGGAGACTGGCTAGGCCACTCCAGGACCTTGAAATGCTTCTTACGAAGCCACTTCTTTGTTGCCCGGGCAGTGTGTTTGGGATCATTGTCATGCTGAAAGACCCAGCCACGTTTCATCTTCAATGCCCTTGCTGATGGAAGGAGGTTTTCACTCAAAATCTCACGATACATGGCCCCATTCATTCTTTCCTTTACATGGATCAGTCGTCCTGGTCCCTTTGCAGAAAAACAGCTCCAAAGCATGACGTTTCCACCCCCATGCTTCACAGTAGGTATGGTGTTCTTTGGATGCAACTCAGCATTCTTTCTCCTCCAAACACAAGTTGAGTTTTTACCAAAAAGTTCTGTTTTGGTTTCATCTGACCATATGACATTCTCCCAATCCTCTTCTGGATCATCCAGATGTTCTCTAGCAAACTTCAGACGGGCCTGGACATGTACTGGCTGGGGACACGTCTGGCACTGCAGGATTTGAGTCCCTGGCGGCGTAGTGTGTTACTGATGGTAGCCTTTGTTACTTTGGTCCCAGCGCTCTGCAGGTCATTCACTAGGACCCCCCGTGTCGTTCTGGGATTTTTGCTCACCGTTCTTGTGATCATTTTGACCCCCCCAGGGTGAGATCTTGCATGGAGCCCCAGATCGAGGGAGATTATCAGTGGTCTTGTATGTCTTCCATTTTCAAATAATTGCTCCCACAGTTGAGTTCTTCACACCAAGCTGCTTACCTATTGCAGATTCAGTCTTCCCAGCCTGGTGCAGGTCTACAATTTTGTTTCTGGTGTCCTTTGACAGCTCTTTGGTCTTGGCCATAGTGGAGTTTGGAGTCTGACTATTTGAGGATGTGGACAGGTGTCTTTTATACTGATAACAAGTTCAAACAGGTGCCATTAATACAGGTAACGAGTGGAGAACAGAGGAGCCTCTTAAAGAAGAAGTTCCAGGTCTGTGAGAGCCAGAAATCTTGCTTGTTTGTAGGTGACCAAATACTTATTTTCCACCATAATTTGCAAATAAATTCTTTAAAAATCAGACAATGTGATTTTGTGGATTTTTTTTTCTCGTTTTGTCTCTCATGGTTGAGGTATACCTATGATGAAAATTGGAGACCTCTTTCATCTTTTAAGTGGGAGAACTTGCACAATTGGTGGCTGACTAAATACTTTTTTGCCCCACTGTACATGGGCATACTTTTCAGTCGGCCAACATTTTGATTAAAAATCCATTTTTGGTTTTAATCTATTTATTAAAATAGCACACGTGAAAAATCACATATACACCACCGTTCAAAAGTTTGGGGTCACCCAGACAATTATTTTGTGTTTTCCATGAAAGTCACACTTATTTACCACCATTAGTTGTAAAATGAATAGAAAATATAGTCAAGACATTGACAAGGTTAGAAATAATGATTTGTATTTGAAATAATAATTTTTTCCTTCAAACTTTGCTTTCGTCAAAGAATCCTCCATTTGCAGCAATTACAGCATTGCAGACCTAACATGATTGCACAAGGGTTTTCTAATCATCCATTAGCCTTCTGACGCAATGAGCAAACACATTGTACCATTAGAACACTGGAGTGATAGTTGCTGGAAATGGGCCTCTATACACCTATCTAGATATTGCACCAAAAACCAGACATTTGCAGCTAGAATAGTCATTTACCACATTGGCAATGTATAGAGTGTATTTCTGATTAGTTTAAAGTTATCTTCATTGAAAAAAAGTGTTTTTCTTTCAAAAATAAGGAAATTTCTAAGTGACCCCAAACTTTTGAACGGTAGTGTACATTACAGCTTTTTTTTTTTTTTATAAACACAACACCCCGCTATGTCCCTGTAGCAGTGTAATTAAAACAAATCAAAAGTTCACGTTAGACTTAAAGTTAACTGTATTGAAGTAATTTGAAAATAAACATTGCAATGTTGCACTAATATGACATTAATTGAAGAAAAAAAAAACCTGGGGAGGAATTATAAACATATGAAAAGAATGAAGATAATTTACAATGTTTGCAAAGAGGTGAAATAGTCGATAAAGTTGTTCCATTTTTGGGGGAAAAAAAGTTCTGAATTGCCTCTAATTGTGGAATTGATCTTCTCTGTTTTGATAAATGACACAATGTCTGTGAACCACATAGAGATAGATGGAGGTTTAGATTTCCAGAGGAGTAGGATACAGCGCATTGCTAATACAGAATTAAAGGCCAGTGGCTCAAGTAGGTTAATTTTGTCTTCTTTTAATTATTTACCTTTTGTTCTTATTAAAGACAAAAATAGAAAGGAGATGTTTTTACCTTCTTTACATGTTTCGAAATAAGTAAAGGCCAATATTTTATGTTGTGGGGGAGTTATTGGAAGGGGAACACGAGGAATCCCAAAGACAGCAATGTGAGGGTCCATTTGAATCTGGGTTCTCAGAACTGTGGACAAGGTAATGAAAAAATCCGTCCAAAACTTCTGCAGCCGACTACAGGAATAAAACGTGTGTGAGGTTACAGGGTGAAGCATGACACCTGTCACACTGGTCCACTATGTTGGGACAGATTTTTGACAGTTTAGACTTTGAGAAATAAACTCTGTTGAGAACCTTAAACTGTATTAATTGTAACCGGACACAAGGTGTACATGATCCAGCAGAGAGAACAGCATTATCCTACCAATTATCGCTCATCTCAATTCCCTGCTCCCAGGCCTGTTTATTTTTCACTACAGTACAAGAATCTAGTGCCATGAGAGAATTATAAATTTTGGAGATGACAGATTTTTGACCAAGTCCAAATGCTAAAAGGTTGTCCTATGGTTGATCAGAAGGGAGCGAAGGAAAGCAAGGAAAAAGGGACGAGACAAAGTGTCTAAGCTGAAAATAAAGGAATAGGTGGGAAGCAGGGAGATTAAAGTCAGTGGCTAGGTTAGAAAAATTTGCAAAGATGCCATCTTTATAAAGATCGCTAACAATTCTAATCCCTCTGTTTTGCCACAGAAGATACGAAGCATTATTAAGAGAAGGAGGAAATAAATGGTTTTTGAATAGTGGCATCTTCACAGATGGAGACAGGAACTTGAAATGATGTCTAAACTGTGACCAAATCTTAAGAGTGGATGAAACCACCGGGTTCTTTGTAAACTTAGCTGGGTTAAAAGGTAACGGCGAGGTTAGCAGTGCTGCAGGTGAAGAAGATAGAAAAGACTGAATTTCAAGTCTACACCATAACTGTTCAGGAAAATGAAGCCAATATAGCAATTTATGAATATGTGAAGACCAGTAATACAAAAGATGATTAGGGAGGGAAAGACCCCCATCAGAAGTAAATTTCTGTAATAAGGATAAACTTAGTCTAGGGGTCCTCCCTCTCCATAAAAATGAGGAAATAATCTGATCTAAAGATTTAAAGAAGTTCCTGGGTAGGAAAAGAGGAATACACTGAAAAATAAGTAGGAATACCGTGGCAAGACATTCATTTTAATGGTATTAATTCTACCTATCAATGACAGAGGAAGAGAGTTCCACCTCTGACAGTCTGCCTTAATCTGAGCAATCAAGGGGGCAAAATTGGCCTAATAAAGTGATAATAAAGAGCGGGTGATATTGGCCCCCAAATATTTAAACCCCAGTGGGCAAATTTTGAAAGGAATGTCAAATTGGGTAAGCTTTAAGGCCAGCTAATTTACAGGAAAACATACACTCTTGCCAAAGTTTACCTTATAGCCGGAAAAAGAACCAGACTTCTCTAATAAGGACAAAATTGGTGGCACACTAATCAATGGCCTAGACACATATAAAAGAAGGTCATCCGCGTAAGCTTAAGTTCAATGCTAGAGCGAAAAAGACCATGAAATGAAGGAAGAGATTTTAAAGCCACTGAAAGTGGCTTTGTGGCTAAAGCAAACGAGAGAAGACAAGGGACACCCGTCTTGTGCCACAAGATAAACTAAAATAATAAGAATGTGTGTTGTTTGTAACATTGACCATGTTTACATGGACACAAGTAACCGGATTAAAAGCCTGATTGGAATAAAAATGCTTCATGTAAACACGCCAATCTGAATATTCTGACCTGATCATGCTCATTCAGATCAAAATTTCATTCAGATTGAGACAGCTGGGTTATGCCGATTGTTAATCTGAATGGTGCGCATGAAAACACTTATTCCGAAGGTTGGGCAGAAAATATGTTTACTGCACATGTTTGTACGTAAGCCACACATTGACGTGACGTATTTCCGCCTTTACAGCAGCGTGCGGAAGACATAACGGGAGTAAAACAAAACTGGTCTTTATCGTCCTGCTGTCTCCCCCTGTTCGTCATATGCAGAAGTACTGTATGTACTCGTAGCTTCATTACAGAGACCAGTAGAAGCAAAAGTACAGTCTGAATAACACAATACAGGTCCATTTCAAAAAGAGAAAGACACAAAGTGGGCCTTGCTAACACCGGAAGTTGCTGCTTCTTCTACTATTTTTGGAATGTCGAAATGTCGACGTGCACATGTCAAAATGATTTATTCCGTTCAAACGTGTGGCACATGGAAACGCACGTCCTAATCGGATCAGCTTTTTCAGGATTCATGTAAACAGTAAAGTTCTGATCTGAATTGTAATCAGACTGAAGAAATTTTGCCCATGTAACCATGGCTAATGTTAGCCTGGAGAGAAGTGTATTAAAGCTTAATCCATGACTTCCTCCCAAAGCCAAACTTGTTCAACACCACAAAAACATCATTCCACTCGACACAAACACTTTCTCTGCATCTAACGAAATAACAACTTCAGGATCTAGAGAAGAGTGATAAGAGAAGATGTTGTTAAAAATCGTGCAAACACTAAAAAACAGCTGACACCCCTTAATGAAACCGTTCTGGTCCCGAGATATAACTTCAGGAAGGACTTTTTCCAGTCGGGTTGCTAACACTTTGGTGAGAATCTTCACAACATTGAGAAGCGAAACAGGTCTGTAGGAAGTACAAGATGTGGGATCCTTATCTTTTTTCAGAAGGAGAGATATAGATGCCTGGGTCAATGTAGGTGGCAAAACATCTCGCTCTAAAGATTCATTATACAGTCCCTCCAGGATTTCGCTATGTTGCAGTCGCACCAATTCACGTAAAATCAGCCAATCAGCGCAACTATTTCACGACCTTGCAACTTTGTCCAGTCACTGCAACTTTTCCGCAATTTTGGCCAATCCTTGCCAACTTCCGCCAATTTCACCTATCAGATTTGTCTCTTAACTGGCACTGAAATGGTCAGTCTAACTAATCAAATGCATTGCTGCACCGCGTTCACTTCCGTGTTTACAGTGAATAGTGAATTTATTGTTTACAGTGAATAACGGAACACATCAGCAGAGTGTGTGATTTTAAAAAAACACTCATCCGTGAGGTTTTCGACACCGTCCCTTTCGCTGTCTCCTCCAGCCTGCCCGTGGACGCCTCGCCATGTCTCCGTCCTGACCACGTGAACGAAGCGCTGGGTTTGTGTTGAAAAATATGCATCTGCTCAAAAGCACCCTGTCGCGGGAGCGCGCGTGAGGAGAGTACACTACAGTACAGCGAGTGTTTGAACATTTTTCATCTTTAGAGGTAAAATCATTACTACATCTGGTCAATGAGCTTTAAAATTGTGAATCTCCAGTGTGAACGCACTCCCCCCGCCGTCCCGCTGTAAATGAAAGGTGTGTGTGTGTGTGTGTGTGTGTGTGTGTGTGTGTGTGTGTGTGTGTGTGTGTGTGTGTGTGTGAGTGAAGACCGATGCAGCAGACAGACAGGTAGGCATGGAAAGAGAATATTCTCTGTATCTTTTTTTTTTTTTTTCAGAAAAACACAGACTCTAATAGCCAATACAGTGCAACAGAATAAATTATTTATTTTTTTCCTCTCCGCTCGGTACCGAGTGGTTGGGGACCATAAGGAGTTTTCAAATGAAGGTGCTGCCAATAATTTCCAAATCTCTACTGTTTAACATGGTTTCCAAGGTTGTCATAGCCAGGAGCGACACTGGGGTTAAGCTCCCAGTGCTCATAAAATGCTCCTTATGGCGTGCGTCTCGAAAAGCCTCTGACAACTAAGTCCAACTCCTAGCCTGCCCGTGTGGTTTAGTCTCCAAGCCCGGCGGAACTGCTTTTACTAATAGGAGAAGGGGCGAGGGCGGATCTCTGGCGCCTTAAAACCAGATGCTTCGGGTAGATGGTGGCTCGTCAACCTGGGAAGGTAGCCCATCTAGGGGAAGGTAAACCCTGATTTCAAACCTCTGCTGCCTTGCAGCATACCCGGTCACGGGAAAGGCTTCGGGAGTCAACCCTGAGGAAAAATCCGGAGTCGGAGCCCCTAAGGCAGTTCTCTGTTGTGCTCAACATCGTTCTGGCAGCTCCTGCAACGGCACTGGTGCCAAACTGTAGCAGCCCTGCTGTTCCTTTGGATTCATCAGTGACGTGGAGAGGGGGGACATGCTGCATGGGCAACATCTTGTCCTCCATATCTTCCTGCCCAGGCTTGAATCCTACCAACGCCCAACGCTGGAAGGTAGAACACCGGATCACTGGAGAGGAC
The DNA here is from genome assembly GCA_020510985.1 of Pholidichthys leucotaenia. Taxonomy (NCBI): domain Eukaryota; kingdom Metazoa; phylum Chordata; class Actinopteri; order Cichliformes; family Pholidichthyidae; genus Pholidichthys; species Pholidichthys leucotaenia. The sequence continues at coordinate 384,413,890 of CM035843.1, forward strand.
ACTCCAGCTTCGCCTTTGGTGTAGACAAAACACGGGGAATGACAGTTACCGGTTATAAGCCACTGCTCAATTGGCGTAGAGCGTGGCGCCAGGGGTTGTTCCCGACGGTGGGAGGGATCATCAGATCTCACTGGACAGCTACCGCCCGCCTCAAGCTGGGCAGCCCCCAGCCAATAAGGTGTTGTCCCGCCACAGCTTGCTTTCCTCATTGGGTGCATGGGGATAAGGAGAAATCCAAACAGCAGGCTGAGAACCTTCGCACCAGGCAAGACAATAAAACAAAAGAGACCAACTCTAAAACTGGGAACTTGGAACGTCCGCACTATGATGACAGGACTCGCTGCTAACCTAAAGGACATCAACGACACCAGGAAGACTGCTATCATCAATAATGAGCTGAAGAGACTGGGAGTGGATATCGCCACTCTCCAGGAAACACGGTTAGCTGATGCAGGCACACTGAGAGAGAAGGACTACACGTTCTACTGGCAGGGAAAGGGCAGTGACGAACACAGGGAACACGGAGTGGGCTTCGCAGTGAAGAACACTTTGCTGAAGATGGTGGAACCGGGCAGCACTGGCTCTGCACGACTCCTCACCCTCCGCCTGAACACCATTGAAGGCCCAGTCACCCTCGTCAGTGTGTATGCCCCAACACAGACAGCCACACCAGAGGCAAAAGACGAGTTCTACGAGAATCTCGCAACAACTGTCAGGATCATCCCCAACTCTGAACAACTCATTCTCCTTGGAGACTTCAATGCCAGAGTGGGTGCTGACCACGACTCCTGGCCCTCCTGTCTTGGACCTTTTGGCGTGGGCAGAATGAATGACAACGGACAGTGGCTGCTCGAGTTCTGCACATATCACGATCTGTGCATCACAAACTCGTTCTTCAAGACCAAGCCCCAACACAAGGTTTCCTGGCAACATCCGCGCTCAAAGCACTGGCACCAGCTAGACTTGATCCTGACCAGGCGCACCTCACTGAAGAACGTGCTAATCACCCGTTCGTTCCAGAGTGCAGATTGCGACACAGACCATTCATTGGTGTGTTGCAAGGTCAAGCTGCAGCTGAAGAAATTCCATCGTGCTAGACAACCTGGAAAGGCACGGATTGACACCAGCAAGATGGCCCAACCAGAACTTGTTGAGCAGTTTGCCTCCACCTTTGAGAAGGAACTTGGTGTACCACAAGGAGGAGAATCTGCAGAGCAGAAGTGGGAAGAGCTGCGAAACACCATCTACCGCACAGCCTTGGCTACCTTTGGGAGGAAGACCTCGAAGTCACAGGACTGGTTTGATGCCAAGTTGACCGAGATGACCCCCGTCATTGAAGCCAAGCGCTCAGCACTTGCTGAGTACAAGAAGTACCCAAACGAGAAGAATCTCCAGATTCTCAGGGCTGCGAGAAGCAAAGTTCAGCAGACTGCTCGGCGCTGTGCCAACGAGTACTGGACTCAGCTCAGCCAAGGCATTCAAACCGCTGCCATAACAGGGAACATCCGTGGTATGTACGATGGCATCAAGAAAGCACTTGGTCCGGCTCAGAGCAAGACGGCCCCCCTCAAATCTTCCACTGGGGAGATGATCACAGAGAAGAACAAGCAGATGGAGAGATGGGTGGAACACTACTCCGACCTCTACTCTAGACAGAACACCGTGACACCGTCAGCCCTTGATGCCATCGACTGCCTGCCATCCATGGACGAACTTGACGCCGAACCAACCATCGACGAACTCAGTAAGGCCATTGATAGCTTGGCCGCTGGCAAGGCACCCGGCAACGACGGCATACCCCCTGACCTGATCAAGCACTGCAAGACCGCCCTACTGCTGCCATTGCATGACGTCCTCTGCCAGTGCTGGAAGGAAGGTGCCGTACCACAGGACATGAGGGACGCCAAGATCATCACCCTCTACAAAAACAAAGGGGAGAGAAGCGACTGCAACAACTACAGGGGCATTTCCCTCCTCAGCGTTGTTGGCAAAGTCTACGCACGAGTTGTTCTCGTTCATCTACAGAAGCTTGCCGAACGTGTCTACCCCGAGTCTCAGTGTGGCTTCCGCGCTGAGCGATCGACGGTAGACATGATATTCTCCATCCGCCAACTCCAGGAGAAATGCAGAGAACAGAACATGCCTCTGTACGTCGCCTTCATCGACCTCACCAAAGCGTTCGATCTGGTCAGCAGAGAGGGCCTTTTCAAGATCCTGCCAAAGATAGGATGCCCACCAAAGATGCAAAGCCTCATCGAATCGTTTCACACCAACATGCAGGGGATAGTGCAGCACGATGGCAACGTCTCAGAGCCATTCAACATACGCAGCGGAGTGAAACAGGGCTGTGTACTTGCGCCAACCCTCTTTGGGATTTTCTTTGCTATGCTCCTGAGGCATGCCTTCAGCACAGCAACAGAGGGAATCTACCTGCACACAAGATCTGATGGCAGGCTTTTCAACCTCGCCCGCCTGAAAGCCAGAACCAAAGTACGTGAGGCTCTAATCAGAGACATGCTGTTCGCAGACGACGCTGCAGTCGCAACCCACACACAGCAGGAGCTTCAGACCCTGATGGACCGCTTCTCCCAGGCATGCAAGGACTTCGGGCTTACCATCAGCCTGAAGAAGACTAACGTCTTGGCGCAAGGCACGGAAGCACCACCAACCATCACCATTGATGACTACAAGCTGGAGGTCGTGAATCAGTTCACGTACCTGGGGTCCACGATCAGCAACAACCTCTCCCTTGATACAGAGATCAACAAGAGGATTGGAAAATCAGCCTTCACACTCGCTCGCCTCACCACACGAGTGTGGGAGAATCCCAAACTCTCTGTCAAGACGAAGATGGCAGTGTACAACGCCTGCGTCATCAGCACACTGCTCTATGGGAGTGAGACGTGGACAACATACGCCCGGCAGGAAAAGAGACTGAACTCCTTCCACTTGCGCTGCATTCGCCACATCCTGGACATATCCTGGCAGGACAAAGTGCCCAACACAGAAGTTCTATCCCACGCCGGCCTTCCCTCCATGTTCACTCTACTCAGGCAGCGCAGGCTCCGCTGGCTAGGCCACGTTCACCGTATGGAGGATGGCAGAATCCCCAAAGACGTCCTCTATGGAGAACTGGCAACTGGCAGGAGAGACGTTGGCCGCCCACAGCTGCGCTTTAGAGATGTCTGCAAGAGAGACATGAAGGCCCTGGATATCAACACAGAGCGCTGGGAGGATCTTGCAACGGACCGCTCCAAATGGAGAGGCACCCTGACCAGACAGCTCAAGGCGGGTGAAGAGAGACTGACTGCTGCAGCAGATGAAAAAAGGACCCGCAGGAAGAACCGCCACAGACCCAGCAGCACGGAGACCACCCACAAGTGTGACCTGTGTGACAGGGACTGTCATTCGCGCATCGGCCTGTTCAGCCACAGGCGGTGCTGTTCCAGCAGAGTAGACGTTTAGGATTCTCTTCCATGGTCATCATAGACCGACGGAGGCCGACGACTGTTTAACATGCATTCAGTGCAATTTAGCTGTTGTAATGGATATTGTGTTAATGTTTGTACTTGCTGTTGCACAAGAGTTTTTCTGTATAACAGAAGTTTCTGCTTAATTTACAAATGACTATAATAGGAATTTTTGACAATCCTGTGCTTTTCTTGTATTGTTATAAAGAGTATCACTGCAGTAAACTGGAAAAAAAGCATCCACTTTAAAATTTGGAATTCTTCTCACAACTTTTAGTGCAAAAATTCTAAAAACATCGCAACTTTTTAAAAAAGCTCCCGCGAATTCAGGCTTTTTGGCCCGCAACAATCATAAAAACATCCCGCGAAATCCTGGAGGGACTGATTATAAATGGCACAAAGAAGAGGAGACAGCTTAATAATAAATGTTTTAAAAAAATTCAACAGGAAACCCGTCAGGGCCAGGTGCCTTCTGACTGGGCATGGATTTAATTGCATATGTAATATCTTCTAGAGTGAGCAGTGCACCAAGCCCATCAGCAATCTGTGGATCTATAATGGGAATATCCAGATTCTGAAGGAAAGCAATAATTTCACTCGTATCTGTGGAGGACAGAGATTTCTGAAGGTTTGAGTAAAAATCTTTAAACGTTTCATTTATTGCTGCCGGGTCTGAGACTGTATTTCCAGACGGGTTTTTGATTTGAGGGATTAATCGAGCAGAAGCTTGGCGTTTCAGTTGGTGAGCTAAAAGTCGACTTGGTGTCTCTCCGTGTTCATAATAATTTTCCCCAGATTGTAATCTAAGACGTTCAGCCTCATTTGTTGTAAGAATTGAAAGTCTAGGTGCAGTTGAAGGTCTTGTTGTTTCAATAGTCTCTGTGATGGATTAGAAGCATTTTTTTCTGTCAATATCCTGAATATTAAATAACAAGTCATTCAACTTTTTTTTTTCAGTTCTACTACGATGTGTTGAATAGGAAATGATTTGCCCTCGCGATTCCCACAATAGAGAGGAAGAAATTGAATTGCTGCTGTTAGTAAATAAAAAAAATCATCAATTGTTGATGCGATGAAAGTGTTAAATTTGTTGTCCAATAATGACAATGAATTAAAACTCCATGGTGAAGAAAAGTGAGGGTAATTTTTAAATGTTATGTCGAGGCTGAGAGGGGCATGATCTGAAATGACAATTGGATGATACTCAGTGGACGTCACCCGAGATAAAGACCCATCAACAAAAAAATAATCGATTCGGGAATAGGATTGATGCACCTGTGGAAAAAAAAAAAAAGAATAAGCTCTAGCATGCGGATTCAAAAGTCTTCAGGGGTCAACATACCCATTGTGTAACCTAAAATCAGATACTGATTTGGCCATGCGAGATTGTGGAAAGAATCTGAGACTAGAGTGATCCAGAGATGGATTCATTACACAATTAAGATCACCACCTAGAATAAGACAATGAGTGTTAAGAAGAGGAAGAGTATGTAATAATTTGTCTGCAAAATCTGGACTGTCAAAATTTGGAGCATAAATCTTGACTAAAAGAACAGCATTATTAAGTAACACACCTCAAATATCTGCCATTTTTGTCTACTGTCATTTCAGAGATAGTAAAATTGACACTTTTACTGATTAAAGTAGCCACTCCTGGCTTTTGAATTAAAGGATGAGTGAAATGCCTTACCAGTCCATCCGTCCATCCATCTTCTTCCGCTTAATCCTTTTCGGGTCGCGGGGGGGCTGGAGCCTATCAATGGACATTTAAGTCTAAAATGTTCACCATCTCGTAAATGTGCTTCTTGCAAAAATATTATGTCAGCTTTCATCTGTTTCAGGTGAGCGACCACCTTCGCTCGCTTAACTGTTGTTCAGACCTTTCACATTCCAACTCAAAAATTTGATAGAACAGCCTCCACCTAAACTCCGTGAGCTACATAAATCATGGTCAGTCATTCACAAATAGCCATTGAAAGTAGAATTCCCCCCTAAAAAACAAAGCAAAAGACCAATAGGGACATAGCTAAAAGAACATCCCAAACCCACCCCCAATAAACACCTTCTCTGTATCCAACCCCAAACGTTGGAACAGCAGTGTAGACTCCAATAGGATTCATTGTCTAAGTAGTACTTACAGTTGCTAGAACCACAGCTAAAAATGGCAGATGGAACCTGCAGAACAGAACTAAACAGCATTCAATATTTGGCACTTTGCCATAGTGTTTAATATAACAAATAGCAGAAACAAGCCAGTTTCTTAATTATCTTAAACAAATAGCACCCTAAAAATAACAAAAAAAAAAGACAAGTAAACAATACTAGAAAAATGTGTGACAAAAAAAAAGTTGTTTTCACACTCAGAAAACCCTGGGCCGACAAACTATTTACAATGTACAGAACAATATATTGTACGTATTACTAAATATATTCAAGTCTCTTATACCTCAGTTTAGAGAACGAAAACATGTCTGTAGATGAGGTCACCTCTCTTGGGCATAGACCAAAATAGCTACTGTAAAAAACTAAAATTCAAACCGCTGAAGTGTGAGTGGTATAAAGCTCACCAGTATTAATGCATTAAATTTAAAGAAAAGGAAAAACGTCAGACAAAATTATTCCAGTTACCAGATCTATTTGGATATTGACTTGATGAAAGTCTTTGCTTCCTCTGGGGACGTAAAGTCGTGCTGCACCCCCTCGTAGGTGACGCATAGCCGGACTGGGTAAAAGAGACCAAACCGGACCCTCTTGATATCACGCAACTGGCGGCAAACCTCACTGAAGGTGGAGCGGGCCCGTGGCGTCCTGGCAGTATGGTCCAGGAAGACTGAGATGGTCATGTTTCCATGCTTGATCCGCTGAAGCTCCTTTGCCTTCTTCAAAATCTGGGTACAGTAAGAGTAATAGTGAAGCCTTGCCACTGTAACCTGGGGCCGTTCACCCGCTCTGGGTTTGACTGTGGGAATCTGATGCGCTTGATCCATCAGCAGTTTCGCCACATTAGCTGTAGTTGTCGAGCCCAGGTCATCTTCTGGAATGCCAATGATTCTGATATTGTTACGGCGAGATCTGGACTCCAGGTCTTCACATTTGTCCTCTAGCCTTGCAACAGTTTTAGTTAAATGCTCTACTGTCTTTTGGAGAGCTGTAATATCATCTGTGCAAGTGGACAGGGACCGCTCCACTTCAGCTACGGCACCTTTTAGCCCGGTGAGGCTAACCTGCATGGCAGATATATTAGCAGACAGCTCCCATTTCAAGGTCACCAAATCAGCATGAATTGAAGACAGACTGTTGCCGAACGCTGACTGGAGTTCCGTTTTGAAAATAGCAGCCACATTGGCCCGGAGAGATGACAATAATTCAGTTTTCAGTGTGGCTACATCGACTATGGCAGCGGCAGGTGGCTCGTCAGTCACTGTCATCTGCTGGGGGGAGGCTTCACCGCCACACGAGAAGTCGCTTCGAGCAACAGGCTGCAGGTGAGGCTGGATAGTATTACCTCCTTTGTTCAACTTAGGGGGCATTTTGTATCAAAAAAAAAATTGGTGTGCTAAATAGTGAACTTAGCAAAAAAGTTCTGGCTTGTACAATCAGTAAAAAGTGTCTATTAATATAAATGTCAAATAACTCTGCAGGAGCTCACTGCAAAGCGACCTACTACATGTCTCACCAAACCGGAAGTCCCAAAAATCCATTTTTACTGAATTGATATTATGCATTATTCAAATTTTTTGAGAAACTGAATTTTGGATTGTCATTAGCTACAAGCCATAATCATCAAAATTAAAAGAAATATATGCTTGAAATATATCACTCTGTGTGTAATGAATCTATCTATATATTAGTTTAACTTTATGAAGTGAATTACTGAAATAAATTAACTTTTCAATGATATTCTAATCTATTGAGACACACCTGTATAATAAAAGTCAAATTTCTGAAAAATGAGGGAATAAAAGAGTGTACAGAATATTGAGATATTCCCTCTGGATTGCTTCCTAATAGGGATGCAAGTTTTCAGTTAATTCATTCATTGTTAATTGATTCATCTTATCGATCGGTTAATTGATAAGCAGCAGTTTTCCTGAGAATCTGAATTTTCTTTGTCTTTAACATACAAAAAGTTGATTACTGTTTTTGATATACTGAATAAAACATGAACATCCTATTCCTCAATGATTTATTGTACCATTTGCATTTTTTACTACAGACAGTGGCATTTTTTGTAGTTTAATAAATTTTGTACTGTATTGTGTAGTGTATACTTTGTGCTGGTACATCAGTAAATTACAAATGTCATGATATTTAATTTATTTTAAAAACTATTACCAATATCATGAATTTCTTTTTAGTTGTATTACAAAAAGATAACTTTGACGTTCTAATTTACTGAGATGCACGAGTATCTGCATTTACTGAGATGCACTAGGGCCTAGTCTTTTGGTTTTTATTAATTCCTGCCTTAGTTCAGAATTTGTCCCACCTGCTTTTAAACATGCTGTGGTTAGGCCCCTTCTTAAAAAACCTCACCTTGACCCTTCAGTTTTATCTAATTTTAGACCCATTTCTCATTTGCCCTTTTTATCTAAAGTTTTAGAAAAAGCGGTTTTTATACAGTTGCAATCTTTTTTAAAGACAATTCTATTTTTGAGAAGTTTCAATCTGGGGTTAGATCTTGTCACAGCACTGAGTCTGCCCTCCTTAAGGTGCACAATAATATTATGATGTCTGTTGATGCCAAATGCCCTGTGGTCTTAGTGCTGCTAGATCTTACAGCAGCCTTTGGCACAGTGGACCATACTGTCCTTTTGTCACGCTTGAATCACCATGTTGGCATCCATGGCACTGCACTTAAGTGGTTTGAATCCTACCTATCTAATAGAACTTTTTCTGTAGTGATTGGTGACATGTCTTCTTCTAGTGCAGCTCTCTCCTGTGGGGTCCCACAGGGCTCTATCCTTGGCCCTATTCTGTTTTCATTATATATGCTGCCACTCGGGTCAACAATAGCCAGGCACAACATGTCTTTCCACTGTTATGCGGACGATTTGCAGCTTTATTGACCTTTGAACCCAGAACAAACTAACTCACAAAGTGTTGTTCTATTGGACTGCATCACTGACATTAAGTTGTGGTTAAGCCAAAATTTTCTCCACTTAAATGAAGAAAAAACAGAATGTAATGTGTTTGGGGATACTGTAACGGTTGGCTTTGGTACCCTCTCTTTAAGGCTCAGTTCAGCTGTCAGAAATTTGGGGGTGATTTTTGACAGCCATTTAAAATTTCATAAACAGATTAACAATGTAGTCAAGATGAGCTTTTATCAATTACGTCTGTTATCCAAAGTCAAACCTTTCCTGAGCCATCATGATCTTGAGATAGCCATCCATGCTTTAATCACGTCTTGACTTGATTACTGCAATGCACTTTATGTTGGCATCTCTGTCTTCTCTCGGCCGCCTTCAACTTATGCAAAATGCAGCGGCCTGTCTTTTGACCAACACACCTAGGCGAGAGTACATTACTCCGATCCTTTTTTCACTTCATTGGCCCCTCATGGATCGTCACCTTATCGTGGGGGGGGGGGGGGGGGGGGGTTTGCGTGCCCCAGTGATCCCAGGAGCTATGTTGTCCGGGGCAATTTGCCTCTGATAGGGTCTCCCAAGACAAACTGGTCCTGGGTGAAGGGCCAGACTAAGAACGATCCAACAGACTCTCATGAATTGTATATCAAGGATTCAGTGTACCCCGCCCGGTATGGGGTTACCGGGGCCCCACCCTGGAGCCAGGCCTGGGGGAGGGGCTCGAAGGCTAGCGTCTGGTGGCCGGGTTTCCACCCATGGGACCCGGCCGGGCTCAGCCCGAAGGAGTTACATGGGTCCGCCCTCCAGTGGGCTCACCACCTGCAGGAGGGATCATGGGTGTCCGGTGCTATGTGGATCAGGTGGCGGTCAAAGGCGGAGACCTTGGCGGACTGATCCCAAGCATTCTAAACTGGCTTTTGATACGTGGAATGTCACCTCTCTGGTGGGGAAGGAGCCTGAGCTGGTGTACGAGGTTGAGAGATACCGGCTAGATATAGTCGGCCTCACCTCAACACACAGCTCCGGTTCAGGAACCAGTCTCCTGGAGAGGGGCTGGAGCTTGGCCTTTTCTGGAGTTGCCCCGGGCGAGAAGCGACGAGCAGGGGTGGGCATTCTTGTATCGCCCCACCTTGCTGCCTCTATATTGGAGTTTTCCCCGGTGGACGAAAGGGTTGCTTCCCTGCGCCTTCGGGTTGGGAAACGGGTCCTGACCATCATTTGTGCCTATGCACCAAATGATGTTTCAGAGTACCCACCCTTTTTGGAGTCTGTGACTGGGGTGCTGGAGGGTGCTCCTCTTGGAGACTCCATTGTCCTACTGGGGGACTTCAATGCGCACGTGGGCAACGACAGTGAAACCTGGAGGGGGGTGATTGGGAGGAACGGCCTGCCCGATCTGAACCCGAGTGGTGTTCAGTTATTGGACTTCTGTGCTAACCACAGTCTGTCCATAACGAACACCATGTTCAAGCATAAGGGTGTCCATATGTGCACCTGGCACCAGGACACCCTTGGTCGCAGGTCAATGATCGATTTTGTTATCGTGTCATCAGACCTGCGACCGTATGTCTTGGACACCCGAGTAAAGAGAGGTGCAGAGCTGTCAACTGATCACCACCTGGTGGTGAGTTGGATCCGATGGCAGGGGAGGAAGCCATTCAGACCTGGTAGACCCAAACGAATAGTGAGGGTGTGCTGGGAGCGTCTGGCTGAGGCCCCTGTCCGGGAGGTCTTCAACTCCCACCTCCGGAAGAACTTCAACCACATTCCGAGGGAGTCTGGAGACATGGAGTCTGAATGGGCCATGTTCTCCACCTCTGTTGTTGAAGCGGCGGCCCAGAGCTGCGGCCGCAAGGTGGTCGGTGCATCTCGTGGTGGCAACCCCCGAACCAAGTGGTGGACACCAGTGGTGAGGGGGGCCATTAAGCTGAAGAAGGAGTCCTATCAAGCTTGGTTGGCTTGTGGGACTCCCGAAGCAGCTGAGGTGTACCGGCAGGCCAAGCGGAGTGCAGTTCGGGTGGTTGCTGAAGCAAAAACCCGGGTATGGGAGGAGTTCGGTGAGGCCATGGAACAAGACTTTCGGTCGGCCTCAAAGAGATTCTGGCAAACTGTCCGGCGGCTCAGGAGGGGAAAGCAGCTCCCCGTCCACACTGTGTATGGTGCGGATGGGACACTGTTGACTTCGACTGGGGACATCGTCGGGCGGTGGAAGGAATACTTCGAGGATCTCCTCAATCCCACTGATACGCCTTCCACAGAGGAAGCAGGGTTTGGGGACGAGGGGGATGACTCGCCTATCACAGGGGCTGAGGTCGCCAAGGTGGTTAAAAATCTCCTTGGTGGCCGGGCCCCAGGGGTGGACGAGATTCGCCCTGAGTACCTCAAGGCCCTGGATGTTGTTGGGTTGTCATGGTTGACACGCCTCTGCAACATTGCATGGAGGTCGGGGGCAGTGCCTTTGGCATGGCAAACCGGGGTGGTGGTTCCTCTCTTTAAAAAAGGGGACCGGAGGGTGTGCTCCAACTTTAGAGGGATCACACTCCTCAGCCTCCCTGGGAAGGTCTATGCCAAGGTACTGGAGAGGAGAGTCCGGCCGTTGGTCGAACCTCGGATTCAGGAGGAGCAATGTGGTTTTCGTCCTGGCCGTGGCACATCGGACCAGCTCTTTACCCTCTCGAGAATTCTCGAGGGTTCGTGGGAGTTTGCCCAACCAGTTTACATGTGTTTTGTGGACTTGGAGAAGGCATTTGACCGCGTCCCTCGTGGATTTTTGTGGGGGGTGCTTCGGGAGTATGGGGTATCGGGCTTGTTGTTACGAGCTATTCGGTCTCTGTACGACCGTTGTGAGAGTTTGGTTCGTATTGCCAACACTCGGTCGGAGTCATTCCCAGTGAGAGTTGGACTCCGCCAGGGCTGCCCTTTGTCACCAATCCTGTTGATAATTTTTATGGACAGGATTTCTAGGCGCAGCCAGGGAACGGAGGGTGTCATGCTTGGTGACCACAGGATCTCATCTCTGTTGTTTGCAGATGATGTTGTCCTGTTGGCTTCATCCAGCAATGACCTACAGCTCTTGCTGGGACGGTTTGCCGCTGAGTGTGAAGCGGCTGGGATGAGAATCAGCACCTCCAAGTCCGAGTCCATGGTCCTCAGCCGGAAAAAGGTGGATTGCCCTCTCCGGGTTGGGGACAGGCTCTTGCCCCAAGTGAAGGAGTTTAAGTATCTTGGGGTCTTGTTCACGAGTGAGGGGAGAATGGAGCGAGAGATCGACAGACGGATTAGAGCAGCATCTGCAGTGATGCGGACGTTGTACCGGTCTGTTGTGGTGAAGAGGGAGCTTAGTTCTAAGGCAAAGCTGTCGATTTATCAGTCAATCTACGTTCCTACTCTCACCTATGGTCACGAGCTTTGGGTAATGACCAAAAGAACGAGATCGCGGATACAAGCGGCTGAAATGAGCTTTCTCCGTAGGATTGCTGGACTCACCCTCAGAGATGGGGTGAGGAGCTCAGTCATCCGGGAGAGGCTCAGAGTAGAACCGCTGCTCCTCCACATTGAAAGGAGTCAGTTGAGGTGGTATGGGCATCTGATTGGGATGCCTCCTGGACGCCTCCCACTTGAGGTGTTTCAGGCACGTCCCACTGGGAGGAGACCCCGGGGCAGACCCAGGACTCGGTGGAGAGACTATGTCTCCCAGCTGGTCTGGGAACGCCTTGGTATCCCCTCTGAAGAGCTGGAGCAGGTGGCTGGGGAGAGGGAAGTCTGGGCTTCTCTGCTTGAACTGCTGCCTCCGCGACCCGGACCTCCGGAAAAGCGGTAGAAGATGGATGGATGGATGGATGGCTTCTAGTCCATTTTAGAATTAATTTTAAACTTTTTCTTTTTGTTTTTAAAGCTCTTAATGGCCTTGCTCCGGTTTATATGTCTGAAATTTTGACTGTCCGTGACCAAGGCAGGGCTTTGAGGTCATCCAATCAGCTTTTGCTGGATGTGCCTAGGTCAAGGTATAAACATTGGAGTGACCGAGCCTTTTCTGTTGTTGCCCCCAGGCTCTGGATTAATCTCCCCCCTGACCTACGTGCTATCTCTGACCTGGCCCTTTTTAAATCAGAACTTAAAACACATTTGCTTAGGATGGCTTTTAATACCCAGTAGTGGTGATATTTGTCTTGGCATTTGTTTTTATTTTATTCTCATTTTTAGGTATTTATTCTTATTTCATTGTTTATGTTATTTGTTTTTAATGCTGTTTAATTTTCTGTAAAGCACTTTGGTCACCTATGGGTTGTTTTAAAGGGCTATATAAATAAAGTACATTACAGTACATTACATTAGTAGACTGTTTTAACGTGAAAGTAACTTGTGAGCTGCTTCATCTGTTGCATGTTAAACATTATCACAGTACCCCGGAAATCCAGACAAACCCAGTACGATCTGGGCTCGTTGTCTGTTACCTCAGTGGTGGCTTGAGTTTGGTCTGCTTTCCCGTCTTGCAGCGAGTTGAAGGCAGGGGTAGGTTTTTGCGCTTGTGTAGCCTTTTTCTTTGCTCCAGTCAGTTTCTCTGCTGTGTTAACTTGAAGCAGGTGGATCTTCATGCTCATGTGCTATTAGAACTTGTGGCGCTGAGGCACGCCGACATAACCAGGAAGGATGAGTTTTTTCACTCTGCACAGCGCATGCGCTCTGGGGGCTTGGAGTCTTCTGCTTTTTCGGTTGAAATGCAGTAGTGGGTGACCGTGTGTGCCCCCGCCTGGACAGTGACGCCACTACATTTCATAGAATAAGCTCCCATTGAAAAGGACTGCTGAGTTATCAATTCATTGACAACTAATTTAATTTAATTGACTAAATTCTTATCGACAATTAATTGAAAGCCAATCATTAACATCCCTACTCCCTAATATACAGTGTATATATATATATTTATTTAAGACAGCCCTACTAACATTTGACTGTCTTTGAGGTATTCAGATTTCTTCAGTGGAAGTTTAATATATTCTGTAAACTCACTGTTAACAAAAATCCTCTTGAGCTTTGATAAATATTTTGTAATCTCATGTCTTGGCTGCCTCCAGTCCAGTGTTGTAAAGTGGTAAAATAGCTGAGTTGATAGTTGTTGTTTTTTTCCCCTCTGTTCTTTTTGTCCTGGCAGTGAACCTACAGAATGAGTTTGGGTTTTTTTCTGATTTTTTGTTACTCATGTCAAATGTTCAAATTGACTCAGTGCATTGTCAGCCTAAACAACAAGAAACTAGGGATTAGCTTGCTACCCTGGGCTGCTGTAGTCAGTCAAGATAGTGAGCCTGCAAACAGCCATCAACCAAACACTGGCGAAGCATTTGTCTGTCTGCTTTGTGACGTTGTGGCGGCACGCATAGAATGTGTGTAATGCTTGTTAGCTTTGTTTTGCCAGTCAAAAATAGGATGCACCTATACAGTGCACCGAACAATGGAAGCATTTAGGTGTATGACATGGGAAGAAAAAAAAAGGTCATAATCACACCAGATGAAGACATTGTCTCCCAAAAATATATAGTCTGCTTTAACTGTCTCCCAGAATAGTCAGGATTTCTGAATGTTTTTGCAGTGGTCACATGATGGACAGCTCATTGCTCAGCAACACTTGCATACATGAATAGGACTGATTCATCCGGCTGCCTCACTGCCCTCTGTTTTGTTCCCCTGGAGATGGAGACGAGCACTGTGAATACTGTCCGTCAAAAACCATGAGACCATGTCCCCCGACACTTTCCACTGTAACACCAGTCACAGTGCTCTCTGTGGCTGCACAATCAGAGCAGTGTGCTTAGAGCGCTCAATAGGACTGGAAAGACAGTGAATCCTCCTGCTTTAACACTGAGATTGTGATGAGTAGGAGGAGTGGAAAAGAGGGGTGGGGTCTTTTCATGGCCTCATGCTTCTATTTTATTGCGCCACATTTTCTTCCTCCCCTCACACCACCGCACATCTTGCCCTTTTTTCAACCTGCCGACTTTATCATTCCCCGTTGAACTTCCTGTGCGCTCGATGTGCACCGTGGACTCACATCAGCTGTCTGTTTGCAGTTATTATGTATGCAGCACAGCGCTCATCAAGCTCGCCTGGAACTCTGATGATCTCGGCCATTATCACTGTTGTGGGCCTAAATTTTCCAAGATGGCTGAAATTCATGTCATGACAGAGGTGAAAGTGCCGCGCCAGCTAGAATTGTCTGTTCTTTCAAGTGCGTCATGTTTAATGTGCACACAGGTTTTTTCTCCACCTAATTCTGTTCATCGTAAATAATTGCCAGGTCACATCGCACGCTCATATGTCACTCTGTCTGACAAACGCTCACCATGTAAAAATGCTGCCACATCTTTGTTCATCATTCGATAATTTGCCATTTGTGTTGGCAACAGTCAAGCCCTCAAAAGTCTTATTCTGTTCAATATATGCTTATATACTCCTCAACAGATGCTAATCAGTAGTGGACTTCAGCAGGTCTGTGACCTTTCCAGAAGTCATTCTACGTCAGGCCTCTTTATTCTCACCATTATTCTATACAAATTCTCAGTGCTGCCTTTCAATGGCTTAGACATGCTGTTGTGAGCCGAAATGTGACCTATTCAGAAGTGCTCATTAGCCCTATTTTTTTCATAGCTTCTATTTGCATAATTAAAGGGTTCTCATGCTATGAACATAAAAATCAATATTTGTCTTTTGGAAAAGCAAGGCCCATTAATTTCAAAGAATGTATCTATTGAATTAACACTGATTTTGCATTGTGACTATTAATTTAGTGGAGACAGCCTACACTAGGGATTGGGATTCTGAAACCTCAGAGGCCTACATTCTCTTAAAGTAAATTAATGTGTCACCCTATTAGCAAGGGTGTCTCAAACACAAAGGTAACGTTGCATCATTGCCGAGGAGCACAGTGGAGGTCATTTTAGATATGCTGTATATAGATGTAGTATTTATTTTCAATCTCCAGATTCATGGTTACATGTCAGAAGTACTGGAATAAGCTGCCTCTCACTGGTTTGGTTACCCAGACAACTCCTAGGAAGAGCAGAAGTAAACTTCCACTGGGACATGAGGGACTTCAGATTTCTCCATGTACTTTTGACAGTATTTCCAGGCTTTAAATATGGCCTTTTTTGATGCAGTAGAAGCTGTAAACAGTGATGTGTTACAAAGTAAGCCAGATGCCGTTGGATGGCTCGCTTTTAGAAAGCAAAATTATGCCTCAAGTTTTCACACATGAAACCTGAACTTTTCTTGGATTTAACTGGTGGTGCGTGTTAGAGTGGAAATGTCTGATGATGCAGACTGATCATACATACACAAGCTGGCCATTTACTTTCAGCTCCCTAACATAAAATCTGTATCATGTCAGACTGCACACATGTGAATAGCACAGCTTCCAGGCTGCTCCATTATCACTAAAGTACACAGAGTATTTCCACGATTGCTAATACCTTAGGATACATTTTTTTGTCTGATCTTAACATACTGCATTATGTACTAAATGACACGTGTCGGTTGTTAAAAATGACAGGATCTTTGTCTAATTGTGGTCATTTTTCTTAAACCATCTGTTCTCCACCCACCCTCAATCTTCTCCACACCCTTCAGGTCTCCGCGTGGAGCAGGAGTTGGTGACATCATACCCCCAGGTGGTGGTAGTGCGGGTGCCAACACCCTGGGTTCAGTCAGATAGTGACATCACTGTGCTGCGCCACCTGGAGAAGATGGGCTGTCGGCTGATCAACAGGCCCCAAGCCATACTCAACTGTGTCAACAAGTTTTGGACGTTTCAGGAGCTGGCTGGCCACGGGGTGCCTCTCCCTGACACCTACTCCTACGGTAAATGGGCATGTCTTGCTGAGTGCTCTTGTATTAGAAGTAAGCAGGTTGGGAATGACAAACAAGGCTGCGAGACTTCATTATTTATAGAAGTACTTCCCTTGAGTTGAATGACTCCTTTGTTTAAAACAACATCATCTTGTACTCTGCATGTCTATGCTGTGTTGTCTGTCATGTCTGACTTTAGGGGACTGTGCACACAACACATTGTAATTCCCTGAGCACACTGCATAAAAGAGGTGTGATAGGCTGTTTGAAGACTTTTTTTCAGGTGGGATTTTCCCCCTGAAGTTGGATTTCTGACCATAAACGTGTTCCAGTACGTTTTCAGAAAGACAGAAAACACAGACAGAAGTCTCTGTAAAGGCCACCATTGTGCTTCTTCTGCTGTACGTGCTGATCTATAGCACACCTTACTTGAACTTCCACTTACTGATGATTTTAGGCATGATGCCGACTGCCAAACGTCTCGTCAGAAATCTGATTTCAGGGAATGGGCCACTTGACAACATCCTTCATCTGTGAAAATCCCACCTGGGAAAACTTGAATGGTTTAATACATACAGTTACACCAAGAAATAAACACAGTTGCCCTTGCATTAATGGAGGTGTCAGTTATTGCACCCTGAGGTGCTTAGGTCAGCTATATTTAACTGTTTTACTGTTACACACTAGCTAGAAATAATGGATTTAATAGTTATTACACAAGTATTACATGTATGAACAGGAAGTGGTGTTGTGTTGGGTTTAGTTCACATGCATCCTTAGAAGCCTTCAGTTAGACTTCACAAGTGTGGAAACACATTAGCTGTCTGATGACTCAGCCTCTGGGAAGAAAGATTTATTTTTCGTTTGTGGATAACAGACATTTGGCACCACAAGATGCCTTGTTCCAAATAAAACAACAACACCAGTTATATACATAGTCAGATCTTTACAGCCAATCCAGTGTGGCTGTGATAATGTTCATCTTTTTCCCCATAAGCACTGGTTTTACATGCTGTTCAGAAAGGCAGGGCAGCCAGACTGTTGTTGATTTGTTGATTTAAAAAAAAAAAAAACCTGTTAACTCACAGCATTCATTTATGTTGTTATCCCCAAAAGCCACACAGTGCCGTAGTGTGTTTGAGAGGAGAAAGAGAGGGGCACAGACTGAGAGAGAAAAGGAAGGGGGGGGGGGTGTTGGCCTACATTCCAGCCGATTCTCTGCACAGTAGGCCAGGCGATGCATGCAGAGCAGCTGGAGAGCTTATGTAACATCCTCCTTACAGCCCCCTCCTTCTTGTGCCTCCTCATGATTTTTTAGAATAAAATGTGCAATAGCCACTCCGCCTGTGTTTTGGTCCGACTGGAGCCACATTTGGTGTCCACTCCCACACACCCCTGCACTGAAAAAAATGTGAATTTGTGCATTTTAAAAAAGTTGTGACGGGATAGTTCACGTCTGTTCAATTCATTGAATAAAAGATAGATTATTAGCAGTTATTTTCTCAACATTTTTTTTTCTTTTTAAACCTTCTAGTGACCTCTTATTCCAAACCGGAGAACGCTAAGGCACATCTGTTGCTACAAGCTGCCGCCGTAAATCAGTGTCAGCTATGGTCAGCTGCCTCATATTAATGCATCCTTCACTGACTCCTCTGTTCCAGTCTCACGAGTCTAGCAGCAAGTATAAGCTCAGGAAAACACTCCTACAGCCAGGCTGTTTTCCAGTGATTCCTGTTTCCATAGCAATGTGCCACATTCCCCGTGAAAGCCCGCCCAGCCAGCACTAATGTGTGAACCATGCTAGCAAAACAAAGAACAGTTTTTAATCATTTTCACCAAATGAGTGAGGGGGCATATTTGACACTTGTAATCTTGTGTGCGTTGGTGTTTCCCAGGAGGGCACGACAACTTCCGTAAGATGATTGACGAGGCGGAGCCCCTGGGCTACCCAGTGGTGGTGAAGAATGCACGTGGCCACAGAGGTAAGATATTCGGCACTTCAGCGCCCAACATTGTCTGTATCAGCTGCACCACGCCTCAAAAATTAGCATATCACCGGCCTCTGGAGAAGTTTAGTCCACTCACATATGAAATTCATTTTCAGTGTTAGATTAAGAATGGTGCTGCAACAAATGCAGCACGTTGTTTCCTGATTTTGCTTGAAGTCATAAATGAGAAGTTTGGGCCTTTCCACTAATGCTTTCCTTCCTAACAAGATCGGCTGACCTGTTATCCCTTTCCCATTCATAGTTGATATTTGACCGACTCTGTAATTGTTTAAGAAACAACAGTGGACTTTGGTAGCCCATGCTGCCTTCCCAGCACATTTTTGGGGAAAGTACTGTAGCTATCATCAATCACCAAGTGACCATTTTTTTGGCACTAGGCATCTCAAAGGTTGTTTTTAGTCTCTGTGGTTGACCAGTGACTGTGGCTAAAGTCCAGCATGCCTTCCTTTTCATGAGCACATATGAAGGACTGTAAAGGCACAATTTTCAATCAAGAGACTCTTCTTATTTAACAAAACAAATCCACTCGCTGTCTGTTGCCTGTAGCTGGGATGTGAACACAACATTGCCCAGTCATTGTTTGAATATTGTCAGTACAAATGCGTAAGTACAGTTCACACCTCCCTCTGAATCCCGTTTATAAAGTGTTGCATCTCTGCCCGTCTTCACATCCTCTTAATGAATTTCCTCATCACCATGTGTGGATCACATGCTGTGCATAGTCACAGTTTTCTTTGGGGGGGGGGGGGTCAGAGGTTGGGACAATAAGGAGACAGAGCCAAAAGGTGCTAATTAAAACAGGCATCTTCTCTCCTCTGTGAAAAGCTGTTCTGTAGCTGCTAAGGGGACTTTCCTTTCCAAGAGAAAGAGGAACTGCAATACAGCTTCGTCAGCAAAAAAACACCTCCAGCCTCAGCTGACATTCCACAAACCATGATCCTCCAAAGCAAATGTAAACTTTGTGTTGTGTATATTTCATAGTTGTCGTGCCTTCCTTTCTTCAGGGAAGGCTGTGTTCCTGGCTCGTGACAAACATCACCTGACAGACCTGTGCCACCTGATCCGCCACGAAACCCCCTACCTGTTCCAGGAGTATGTCAAGGAGTCGCATGGCCGTGATGTGCGGGTGGTCCTGGTGGGCAGCCGTGTCATTGGCTCCATGCTGCGCTGCTCCACTGATGGCCGCATGCAGAGCAACTGCTCCCTGGGTAAGTGGACGATCATGATTATATGTCATGGTGTTCAGTGTCTAACCTCAGCTGCTTATTATGAAACATTTGGCCTGATACAAACATGGGTTTTTTTTTTTAACTGTACAGGTTATTTTTAAGTATTTTTCCCAGAAAGACATTTGCAAATTGTTTTTAACAATGATGCTTTTCTACACCTACCAATTTTAATGGGGGGACCTCAATAAACTTCAACTGAAAATTGCTTCTTTTGAAAGTAAAAATAATGTTTTGGGGATTCCCACGGGACATAATGACTACTGTTATAGTGAAGGTCTTGTATTTTAAGTTTTTAATTCTTTGATTGGTATTGTCCAGTGTTTACCTTATGGACTGCCATCGGCAAATAAGTCAACATTATCTGTTGTGCCCCAGATTGATTTTGCTTTGTGAAAGGTTATAATAAAAGTTGTTCCATACATTTTATTTTGTTTAGACATGGTGTGATGAAAGGCTTAAATGCTATAAAACTGTTATTTTTTGTTTTGTAGTACACATTTCATTTTCATTTTGTTTTCCTGGCATTAAATGGGGCGATAGATGACAACTTAAACAAGCGAAACAATTGGTGTCGCGCTCGACCAGCTCATGACTGTTGACATCAACATCCCTCCTTCACCCCACACATTCCCCTTTACTAGATAAGCGGTATTTTGCTGTTGCACAGATGTCCTTGAGCAGTATTAGTATGATGTATGAATGACACCGACACAGAGACATATCAGAGGCAGGGCTGCTGCAGTCTCAAGGTTGTTTCAGAGCAAATGTTTTAGTCATAGTTTTTTTTTCTACAAGCATTAACATTTTTGTTTCATTGGGGGCTGGTTTTTTTTCCATTACTTCTAGATTAGCTTATCAGTCCCTCCAAGATTTCACGATGTTACGATTGCGTCAGTTCACGCGAAATCAGCCAATCAGCGCAACTATTACACGACCTTGCAACTTTTTCCAATCACCGCAACTTTCCCGCAATTTTGGCCAATCCTCGTCAACTTCCGCCAATTTCACCGATCAAATTTGTCTCTGAAACGCTCAGTCTAACCAGTCATATGCAACGCGCTGCACCGCGTTCACTTCCGTGTTTACAGTAAGTATTAACAGAACACTTCAGCAAAAAACAGTGTGTGATTTAAAAAAAAAAAACCACGTCACCCATGAGGTTTGCGACACCGTCCCTTCCGCCGTCTCCCCCAGCCTGCCGGTGGACATGTTGCCACATCTCCATCCTGACCGCGTGTACGAAGTGCTGGGTTTGTGTAAAGACGTCTGCCTGCCCCGAAAGCACCCCGTTGTGGGAGCGCACGTGACGAGAGAGTCCATAGACCCACAAACAAACGAGCAAATCTAACACTACAGCCAGTGTTTGATCATTTCATACATCTTTAGAGGTAAAATTATTGCATCTTGTCAGTGAGCTTTAAACCTGTGAATCTCTGATCTGGACGTGCGTGCGTGCGTGTGTGTGTGTGTGTGAAGACGCACAGCAGGCAGGTAGGTAGAAGTTACATGGACAGAGACAGAATATTGTTTGTAAATTTTTTTTCAGAAAAACAGACTCCAACAGCCAATACAGACCAACAGAATAAATGTCTTTTTTCGTCTCCGCTCGGTGCCGAGTGGTTGGGGACCGTAGGGAGCTTTCAAATGAAGGCGCTGCAAATGATGCACTCAGTCCAGTTTAGCTGTTGTAATGATGTTGTGTTAAAGTCTGTATTTACTGTTGCACAAAAGAGTTTTTCTGTATAGCAGAAGTTTCTGCTTAATTTACAAATCACTGTAATAGGAAATGTTTGACAATCCTGTGCTTTTCTTGTATTGTTATACAGAATATCACTGCAGTCAGCGGGGAAAAAAACATCTGCTTTAAAATCTGTAATTCTTCCCACAACTTTTAGCACAAAAAAAACCTCTCAAAACATCGCAACTCTTATCGCAACTTTTTAAAAAAGCTCCTGCAAATTCAGCCTTTTTGGGCCGCAACAATCATAAAAAAAATCCTGGAGGGACTGGCTTGTTGCAATTCTTTATCAGGCTGTCCTCAAACGTCTCTAAACAGTCTAGTCTACAGGCACAAGAAAGAGCGATCATTTCTCACATACCGGCTTCCCTTCACTGGCTTCTTTTTGAATGTCGTGTACAATTTAACACTTTCCTTCTCACTTGCAACATTCTAGATGTGCTGTGCTTTCACTTTCTTTTCAGCCTCGTCATATTGGCCATGTTTATAATGGGCTTTCTGGATCTGATTATTTCAGTAGTCATGTTAATGGAATAATCAGATAAAAGCCATTATCAGGTTCTGGAAAAAAAAACAACAACACATGAACTCAAGTAGTTTACTACCCAGTAATTTGTTTATTCGGTGCATGTAAACAGGATAAAACGGAGTATTGCCATTATGTATTTATTTGCAGTTACTGGATTATTGTAACTATGTAACCGGGCTCAATGTACATTTCTGCATTTCAATAACATTTGCCCTCTCAGACTGTGACACCCTGGCGTTTTATTTGTTCTTCTCTTCTGCTTCTCTATCTCCTTACGACCCCAAACAGTCGCAGCGGATGACTGCCCTTCCTTGAGCCTGGTTCTGCTGGAGGGTTTTTTCCCCATTAAAGAGAGATTTTCCTCTCCACCGTCACCAGCTGCTTGCTCACAGGGGATTGCGTGATTGTTGGGGTCTTTGCCCTGCGGTTAAAAGTGCCACGAGATGACCGTTGTCAATTGGTGCTGCATAAATAAATCTGAATGAGTTGAATTTTTTTTTAAACTTACCTTAGTAATAAACACTCAAGTTGTGTCACTTTTGTCGAGTCATATCACTCTTCTAAATGTTTTGGGATGTTCCAAAGCTCGGAACTGTAAAGCAACATTAGAAAACTGCCAAATCAACAAGTGTCAAACGTCCCCTAGAATCTAATCTCATCAAGTGTCAGAATAATAATCAGATGGGACTGATTTTCAGCGTCAGCTTATGAGGACTTCTGCTTCATCTGTTGCTGTAATGCAAAGTGACAGATTGAGGGCATCAACTCATCAGACTTTTCTGCTTTTACGGAGCAGTTCCTCAAGATGCGTCTGCTGAAGTCTGATATAGTGAAAGTGTTGTTTGTGTGTGTTTTTTTTCTTACTTTCATGGCTGCTGTTGACTTGAATCATTTGTCTGATTGATCCTGTTGTTATGG
This sequence comes from Pholidichthys leucotaenia, assembly GCA_020510985.1. Taxonomy (NCBI): domain Eukaryota; kingdom Metazoa; phylum Chordata; class Actinopteri; order Cichliformes; family Pholidichthyidae; genus Pholidichthys; species Pholidichthys leucotaenia. The sequence goes on from CM035843.1 coordinate 384,436,712, forward strand.
GTGTTAACCATCTGGATATCCTTCTCTTGTCAGGTGGTGTGGGTATGATGTGCCCCCTGAGCGAGCAGGGAAAGCAGCTGGCCATACAGGTGTCCAACATCCTCGGCATGGATGTTTGTGGCATTGACCTCCTGCAGCTCAACGACGGGTCATTCGTGGTTTGTGAGGCCAATGCCAATGTGGGCTTCATCGCTTTCGACCAGGCCTGTGGCATTGATGTGGCCGGCATCGTTGCCGATTACGCCCTGTCGATGCTCCCTGGCCGCCTCACCCGCAAGATGTCCCTGCTGTCCGTTGTCTCGAGCACCAGCGAGACCAGCAGCGAGCCCGAGGTTTGCACCGTGCCCACGAACGGCGGCTCCCTGGCTTCTGAAGCTGTCTGCAACATGAGCGTCGGCTCCACTTCCAGCGAGAGCGACCCGGAGCTGACGGAGCCCTCCCAGTCCTCCCCCTGCCAGTCCACCGCCCCTGACCTGGCCGATCTCCCCGACCTCCCTGATCCAGCCTACAACTTTAACACCATCCTTGCCAATGAGATAAAGTTATTGACTGAGTGAGACGACAAAGCAGCTTCACACACACACAAACACCACAAACTCATATGCGCACACATGTATCCATGGACGGCAACAAATACTCCGTATGAAAAGGCATATCAGTCCAAAAATGACGAAAGCAAAAGATGTTAAGTGCAAAACAAGAGCGGTGAAAAGCAAGATGGCCAAAAGCCCCTATCAGACACGTAGCACGATTAGCTCCTTAAACCTGTCAAAACGACGGTGCCATCTCATTCAGCGATATGCCACTTTGAACATTCCTCCCGACTTTATTTAGACAAGATGACACATGGCAGTGAAAGAGAGAGCCATGGTACTTGTTCATAATTTTTCCAAACTAGTGTGACAGACACATAAAGCAGAATCACTCTTGGTCTCTTTGTGTGTTAGTTTGCTGCTGCTGCTAATAGAACCGTACCACATACTCCATCACGCACACACACACACTTTGGCTTGGCTATTCTGGATTGGGAATACAACATGGAGGAAGGGTTTAATCTTTGTGATTCGGTACATGTATGGTGACCAGGGTACTTAATTTAGGCTTAAAAGCAGAATCAGCCATCAGAGTGAAACAGGAAGAGCGCGCTCGTCTGATAGGGGCTGTTTCCTAACCACAGAAACACACAAACATTGACCTCCGTCTTAAACAAAAAACACAAAGATCTGAGGCTGCTCCCCTGACTCCCCTCTCTCTGCACCTTCATCCCCAGAGTACCAACTAAACCAAGACATAAAACACCACACGGTAGTGAGGGTGGGGGGATTTGATGAGAGAACTCTCAAAAGCGATCCTTTTTGGGTGTTTGCCATTTTGGGTGATTGAAGGGGTTTCATGAATTTATACACTCTGTACCCCAAAGAGGTTTTTGGGTTTTTTTTCCTTCACTTGGGTTTATTATTTTTATTATTATTCATAGAACAGGTTTTCTGCTGAGACTGCAGTTGGGTTTGGTGGATTGGAGGTGAAATCAAGTGTTTGTTTTGTTTTTTTAAGCTGTTGAAGGAAGTGACTCATGCTAGGCACATTCATACAGTCATTTCTAATGTAGCCACGTAGCGCTCCAGTCATGACAAGACAGGGACCAACCAGCAGCAACTGGAGATGTGCAAAGTTTGAACTGGAATATAAAGATGAATTCATGACTTGATTTTTGTTTTTTTTATCTAAAACATTCCTATTCATAGTGTGTTGAATTAGCCTTACCAGCAGTAGCAGTCTGCCCATTGAACTCATGAAATGCCTAGCACTTTATAACCAAACTGATGCATTTTTTTTTTCCTCGCTCAAATGACATGTAGGAAAGGTGAGGGAGTGGAAAAAGTTGCACCTGCAAGCAAAACTATACCTCAAAATGGTGATTTCTCAAACATGCAGAACATATCAGCCTTGATCTTTCTGGGTTTTAAATGGCCCCCGACAGCATCAGGTGTTCCTTTCTTCTTTTTATTTCATGGATCTACAAAAGACTGTTGTGCATTAGTTGTTGTTTCTCCTCATCTTTTCTGTACATATTTAAGCAGTGACTTCAGGCCTGTACATACTCTGCAAGAACAGGGAAATTTGTTTTCTCTCAGGACTGCAAAAACAAAGTGACGTCATTTTGCTCTTGCAGCCCTGGTTTGGGAGTTCTTGCAGCTTGTTCTTGACATGTCATCGTGGCAGAACTTTTTTTCTTGCGTGGTGTCCAAGAACTGTCGTGTGACTGACTGGTCAGAAATGTGAATTTCCCCGGAGTTCTGCACTTGAGTTTCTTGTGAAGTATGAAATGTCCTGGCCAGAAAGAACTTTGTTCTTGCTCTCACCACCTCAAGAAAAAGAAAAAAATTTTCTCCATGCTTGCTGAGTATTTAAAGGCCTTCAGCCTCGCTGGTCGTCACGTGCTCCATCCGACGAGACTGGAACAGCTGAAATAACTGCCAACATTGATGTTTTAATAAGCTAGTTTAAATATTAAACCATTGAAAAAGAAATTTGGTGCTAACATTTTGTGGATTGTGTTAGTTTTCTTCAGTCACATTCTATGTAGATTTTAACTCTACTTTTCTCACATTTGTTCTGTATTAACCCACAGTGTCGGCATGGTGTACAAAACATGTATATTTTTGGAGTCTACTTGTGTTGAATGTTATTTTTCTTTAGAGAAGAAAGAAAAGTAAATCTAGGGATTTCATCAGTTAAGATGCTATTGTTTACAGTTTTTGTCCCTTTAGATGAAATACCATAGTTGTAGGGAATGCTGGAAAACTGCCATTCAGAATAACTGGTCGGATTAAAAAGCACAAATTTAAATAGTTTCACATGGTGGAATTTGTGTTTTTAGGCGTGTAGCGCTTTCTGTCAAACACAACTCAGGGAAGCAGCCTTGATCTCAACCCCCGACCCCCAGTTATGACAGATCCATCTGAGCTAGTAATGTGTCAGAATCATGCTAGGGTACCTTCAAGCAGACATAAATACGTACAAACAACCATGGGGAAAAAAAAAGGTTGTAACCTACAGTATAAAACATAATGGTGTATGCCATGAATAACCTGCACTTTTTTCCTTGCTTGTTTTATATTGTTCCTTGTTTTCTTCCTAATTTATGGTATTTTTAAAGAGGGGAGCAAAAAATGGTTTGTGTGCACTAATATTGTCTCAATAAAATGAAACGGCTGTGAAGCTTGATTTTTAACTTCCTTCTTTGTGGGCCCAACCTACAAACTGGTAGAAATACATCGGGGCCCTGCTGCAGGGTGCCAAATCTAAATCTGCCAGACGGCGACAACAACAAAGGGCAGTGTGCACTTTAAATCTGCTGTTGAACGATCACAGTGGATTCACTGGGGGGGGGTGGGGGGGCGGGGGGGTACCACCGTTACACCGCTGTGAAGTTGTCCAGCACGTATACGATCAACGTATCTGACAAAACTGTGAAATTCGCCGATGTCCAATCCCCTATCAGAAACATTTTCATGGCCAAACGACTTGTCATTGTCCCATGCCCTACTTTTTCTAAAGTATTTGTCTTTGTACCAAACATACGTCATTCCAGATTGTGTTCATAAGTGTAAATTTAAAGATAGCATATCTTGTAAAAACATGAAGAGCCAGCCATCGAAACAGGTGATTTTATCCTGTTTTTGAAAAGTGGACCTATTAGTTGTTTTTTTTTTAAATTCCTATTTCCTGATGTACAGTCTGTATACCAGTGCGGAGGTATACACTCACAGTGAACATGGCCAGAGCTGTAAAATAATGAGCTGATATCCAAGTAAATCCCCACAAGCCAAAGTGCTCCTTAACGCTTGTTTTCCTGCTCTTGGACACGTCTACAGTAACGGATATTCTTAATACGGTCATAACAGGCATCCATAACTCTGCCTGTGAGTAAACGGGGGGGGGAAAAAATCTGTTAAATGTCGAATACATTTAAAGTTAGACCTTAAATGAGTCAAGTGCAGGGCTGCACCAAGGACCAATATAAGACGGATAAGCGTTTTCTTCTTCAGTCATGCTATGCTGCTCCAGTGGAGTCCAAGGCCAAGAATGTGGGGATAGAAATGAGCAGAACAGGTCCAGTTTAAATGTATATCAGGCATCAGAGAACTTCTGGCCATTAAAAGTTCATTTATCAGAGCTTGAACAGCTTTAAAAAAAAAAAAAAAAAAGCCTGTAACCTGGGCTTCTCTGCCAGGAGCGTTAATTAAAGGATAACAGCCAAGTCGAGGTCCCACTTAACAGCGAATTGAAGGAATAGAAGCTACTGAACAAAACTGAGGAACCACATGCAAGTGACACTGGTTAAAGAAGTCGAAAAACGTGATTCTTTTCTGCCATTCTGGAGCGAATCGTCGGGACCTCTAGTCACTGTGTGCGACGACAACAAAAGAGCACAAAATTAATATTTAATTCCAGACTGCTGCAAATGTATATTTGGTTCAAAACTGAAAAAGGGAATATGAGAGTATCCAAGTGTTAACATGTTTTGATGCCACTAGATGCATAAAAATTTAACCTGAATGCCAAAAAAAAAACAACCTGTCGTGTAATTAAGTACAAATAACACTAGTAGTTGCTTTAAAATGATTGTTCTGATATACAGAATAAATGTTTCAGAATTGTACATACTGTGTAAGATTTCACTTATCAGCTTTGGGTTTTTTTTTTTTGTTTCCTATAACATGAAGTTGGAATTTTGCTAAAACATTTACTTTGTCCTACAAGAATGAGATGTTTTTGTCTGTAACGGAGCAGCTCCCTGTTCATGACATATTTAGGTGTTAGAGATCATATTCTTAATCATATCTGCATATTGTGGACTGGTGAAAGGATTCTTGGCTGCAAGGTACAAGGGAAAGAATGAGCATTGTGTCGAAAAAGGTTTTAGCAAATTCCTCTGAACACGTGTGTTTCCAAATGTATTCCAAAGTTATGTAATTCAGAAATGGTCAAAATGATGTAAATATATATCCCTCTTTTCTTTTTAGATTAAAATAAAGATGATTCATTATTCAAAACCAATACAGTGAGCCATGTCTTTATTACTACATTAATCTAAATACTGTGTATATTACTAGCATTGACGCCTGTTGAATATGGCGTACAGTGTTTAATGATGGTGATACGACAACAGCAAGCAAGTTTTGCCCGCAGACATACACCGGTGGCAAGACATTTGGCATGCATTAAGCATGATGATGCAGGAAGAGCAATAGCGAGGTTATCGTGTAGAGCGTTGCTGTACCAATGAACATTTTACACATCGGACACGTTTCAACGGCTAATCTGTACTCACTCCAGCCACTCCCGTCTTAAATCGGTTACCCTGCAGAGCGGTCCAGTGGAGTCCTATGAGTTCATTTTTCTGTGGTTGGATAATTTTGTAATGCGTTCTGAATTTTGGACACCGGTGTTATGGAAAGGTCAAGTAAAATGAAAATCTAAAGCTGGGAAATGTGGCATTTATAAATTATAGTACAACCCATCATAATGACAGTAGGTCGAAAATAAGGGAAAATTATGTAAAGGCAATAAAATGTTAGTTCATAGGCTGAAAAGTTCATAGTGGTCGAATTTGACCACTATGAACTTTTCAGCCCCCCCCCCCCCCCCCCCCATATATGCATGATATTCCCTTTCACAGCTGTGTTGGAAAAGCAGTCTGGACAGCCTATTTGCACAATACTCTGAACACACAGAGCATCCACACAGGCATAGATCAGGTTTTACCTGCAGTCCACCCAGCCGCTGTCCAGTACAGCAGCTGTACTGGACAGTATGATTACGCCAGCATCATACACCTCCGTTTCCCCGTCTAACAACACTCCACCACAAGTGTGGAGAGAGAGCCACAGGAAGAGAGCAGTGGGGTGTGCTAGATTGGGTCTGGGGTGAGGTTGATTCCTCTCCCAGCGTACACCTCTAGGGGGTTGTATGAGTGGATTAAAGTAATGTGAACATAGGTAAATGTAAATACAGTTTTGGTGTCTCAGCACCCAGCGGTATCCTGGACCATTATCTTCCTGTCAGTTCACAATGCCTGTATTGTGGAGAGACACCCCCCCCCCCCCCACACACACACTGATCCTAAACTCTGGCAACTGTGTCAGATGCACTTGATTTCTCCCCAGTGTGCACCTCCACCAGTAAAGGTCGGTTAAAAAAAAAGGTCACCTTTGAGCTCTTTTACGGCCAGACGGTCAGTGAAACCATATCAGGTGCACTCTTCAGGTACTGTAGCATCGCCATGCAAGAGATGAGAGGCTGTGGTCAAGTGGCCTCTGAGTTAGCAGGGGGGCAACGTTTCTGCCACATACATACACACACACACACTGCAGAATCCCTTTTATATGTACAGAAGATAACTGGTGATTTATTTCCAACAGCGGCACAGCATCTTGATAAAGCACTTGTTTTTATAGGCTGTGAGCTTTTTTTAAAATTTGAGTTCTGAAGATTTTCATTGTGCATCAGTAGAGGGGCAGGGCCTGGACTGTGACCGGCCCGAACCTGGTTGCTGCTCTGTCTTCAGACTCAGTAGCTGCAGCAGAGCCTGGATGGACTCCGTCAGGTCGTGGCGCGGTGTCAGCTGGCTGGCCTGCAGGGCTGTCTCACCAAACCCCAGCGCCTGGCGCACAAACAAAAACAGATACTACAGCTGTTAGACTCCGACAGAGTAAATCTGACTTATGTAACGGTATCACTGAAATTGGACAGCAACCCAGTTGACTTATTTACCCCTCTTGGACCTGATCTGCAGACCATCTGTTAGTTTATAGCAGATGTCAGAGAATGTAGGTAGAATCACTGCCAAATTCAGCGTGGAACTCACTGACATTTACAAAGGCATTTCTGAAACTTCTGAGAGTTTTTGCAAATAATTTTGGCATTTTCACATTTGGCGTTTTCTAGTCAAAATGACTGTACGATGCTAACACAGAAACTCAAAAGAGAACTGCAATACTAAAGGCAGCCGGCACACGACAGCTAATGCTAACAGCAGCAGAGCTGTATGGGGGAGAGCGTGAGCAGATCATCCTTTAAACACACATCCAACTTCAGAAGAACTCGTCTGGTAACGGGGCCTGTTTCAGAGGCTAAGACAGACATGCATCTACTGCAGCTGACTCTAAACTTGGTCTTCTGAGTGAATTTCACAGACACATTCCTGCTTCATGCAGCCATAACATCACACCAGGCAGAAAAACAAAGTGAAACAAAGCACAGGAACAACTGGAACAGCACCCCCCCCCCCCAACCAATGCCTACTAGGTAAACACACTGGAACCCCATGGAAAATCAACTGTAGGATAAGTAATGAATTTGAACTAAATCGTGAGGCCAAGGTGCATCCATAAGGTTTTTTTTTTGGAAGACAGCAACTATCCAATCCTTTAAACATCAAACACTGAGCCAATGGGATTTATTCACGACAAATATGTGAAATTCAAAATTGCTACAGTCCACATATTAAGGATTAAATTTCAGCAGACAGGAACAACATTTCATTATTTGCCTGTTTTATTGTGTACGTATATAGCTGTTGTGCATCTGACTGCTGCTCACTTGACTCCAGCGTCTTCATGTTATGCACATTATAACAGGCCGTAACAGTTTGGAGTTATTCCGTTGAAGACTGAGGAGCTGCTGGTGTGTTGAAAAGGAAATATTTTGCAGTATTAGTAAGAGCCACTGGGATGTTGCGCTCTGGTGTGAGGATCAAAATAGCTGAACGAGCACAGAAAGTCCTCACACGGCTCACATTACAGCAGGTCATAATCTCCATTGCCTTTCAGTCACTGGATTTGGTGAGGGCTGTCGTGCTTTCCTATGAAATGGAACCTTTCCGGTAGTGCTGCCTGTTCAGCAGGCAGTTAGTGTCCATTGTTGGAAATGGACACTAATCTTTGATGAAATGTTGCGCGTAACCTCGGGGGCGACAGGCTGTCCGTACGAGGTTCAGTATAATCATTATCCTAATTGTCTAGAATTCCCACAGCTTCCATGCTGTAGCCACATACGACGACGGGGACTGGTTCTTCACCACTCATTCATATTTAGGCCATCACATGCTCAACGTGCAACGTCACTCATGAATGTGTCTATGACTGTAACCAGCAGCTGGGCGTGTGGCTCCACAGGATCCAGCATGGCCTTTTCTCTGTTCATGGTTTCACATTCCATCAAAAAAAGAAAAAAAAAATCCACATCAGACATTCTAAAACAGAAAACATTTGATATGTCAGAAATGGTAGAAGAGGACTTCTCATTTGGCAAGACAACTGATCCACCTGACGTATAAAAATGCCGATAGGCGTTTCAATCCTTCCTCTACCCTGCGCTGAAATGTCCAAAAGTCAAAATGTTTGATTTCTCTGCAAAAGATAACAGTGGTTTGAGTGGACATTATAGCTTGATAAGAATGTGGTATCTCATCTCACAGGGGCCTTAAATTGATTCTGTGGACAGAGAGACAAAGGCCAACTCACTGTTATGACAGAAATATCATTTACTGTACATACAGTACCGTGGAAATGTCTCGATCCACCTCTATACACTGCTAAGAAATAAGTGCAGCAATTTACGTAAATGTACAGACGTAAATAGAAACAAAGTAAAAACAAGTTTGTATAAACGAGCTTGGTGTGACCACCTTAACTCCTTAACACGACCTGCATTCGTGCTCTCACTGGTGCGGTTTGCTCTGTTCCGTGTTAAGGTGTATGGCGCTCTCAGCAGGGGGGGTCTGCACCAGCTGTACTCGCATTGTATTTTCTTCAGCACGGTTCTTCCTGTTCTTGTCACAGATACACGGGCAGTATGTCACAACACGGGTGGAGCACAAACTTGAAGGAGTTAACATTTTCACGACAGGGTGTGTGTGGATGGTGGCAGCTATCATTCAGCTGAGCATTTCAAAAATTAATTACAAGTTTGCATATTATATACATTAAATTGAGGAGCATGGAACACCCCTTCAGGGCTGTGTTACATCATGGTTTGGACCGACTTTTACTGACATTTTGGCAAACGTCTGGCTCTGCTGGCAAAAGTTAATGATAGTTGGTGTTTGTTGGCAAATGCTGGTGAAAGTTGTGTTCTTTGAAAATTTTCAGCATGCTGAAAATTTGCAGATGTTTGGAAATACATGTTGGTGAAAGTTGTGCTCAGGTTGTAAAAGTTCCTGAGTGCTGGGCTAAGTTATGCAGCGCTTACCTAAGTCGGCCTATGTTAAATCTGGGTTCATACTATAGCATTTGGACCGACTTTTACAGACGTTTTGAAAAATCAGAGAAATTAGTCCAAACGTCGGTGAAATTACATTTGTGATTAGGTTTTTTTTTAATCCAGGGCACACCAACTTTTAAGAACTTTTGCTAGAATTTGCCAACGTTGCATTCAGCGTTGACAAACGTTTGCAAACTTAGGCTAGTGTATGTGTAGCTGTTGCCAACTTAGGTTAACTTAAGCAAACGAATACTCAGCGCAGGTCAGCTGACATCAGCGTCAGGTGATGCTCATATAAAGATCAGCGTTTGTGGAGGCTTCCTGCCATTGTGGACCTACTTTTGGAGTGAACACATCTCCCTTGGGCATACGTTTCAGTATTTATTTTCATTTTATATTCTTTTGTAGTTACTTCTGCATACCCTTTTCCCTGTTCATTCATTCATTCATTCCTCTAAAAAAATAATAATGCCTAGACTCCAAAAGTAAGTCCACAATTAAAACGTGAAAGTGGATGGAATAAAAATCTATTTAGTGTATCATAATATAAATAAAATGATGGGTGGCTATATTTTGACTGTTACAACTCTCTCCATTAAAATAACATAACATCTCGTTAAATGTCATTTACTTTTTGACACCACATCAGCGCTGTTTGATTCCCCACAATGGAAGCTGAACCAATAGATCCTGGAGAATTATTACACGTGGAGCAGAAAATTAAGAACAGTAAATTTCTCAATGAGGAGATTTTTTTTTTCTTTTGGGCTGTCACATTTTTGGGAGATTATATATATATATTTTCTTTTTTAAATTCCCCCTTCTTGTGGCATATGAATAGACCACAATGTACACCATGGGCGTGGGGACACAGGCACAGATGACGTCACCACATCGTGGGTATATTAAGGAGCTAACAGCGGGAGACGCTCTTTTTGGCGCTCTGCTTTCAACCTGCTACTTGCTGTACCACACCTCCTGTTAGCTTGTTGTTAGCTTGTTGTTACATGTTCCACGTGTTAGATAGCAGTTCAATAAAGCTAATCTTCAACACAGAGAATGTGTCCGCTGGCCCCTACGCCCAGACATAACATTGGCAATGAGGTAGATTTGATCTTCTGAAGGAAAATATGACATTTTCCTGAAGATGGGAGTGTGTCTGGTACTCCGGCCTGAGAATGTGATGGCTAAATGAATGAATGAATGAATGAATTTTATTTCGGATAATACAGTACAGGTTAAAAGAAACTGTATAATATAACAACAAGGTCAAATTAGACAAAGACTCCTTCTACTAAACAATTCCACGTGAGTTATCCGAAATGGGTGATGGCTGAAGCCGCAGCTTATATTGCCCACCCATATTCCATCCAAGAATTCAAAAGAAAAAAGAGTAAACAAGACAAGAGTGATTACAATTTAGAACAAAGCTAAGACAAAGTGTGACTGAGAGAAAAAAAAGGAAAACTAAGCTAAGCTAAGTTGAGCGGTTACTATTCAAGACAAATCTAAGACAGAATGTCACAGAGAGAAAAAAAAAAAAAACTAAGCTACAACACAACACAGGCTGGAAATGTCAATCCTTATGTGAGTTTACATGTCGTCTTGTAAATATGTTTGGAGTATTTCTTCCTTTAGTTTTTGTTTAAATTGTCCAAGCGTTGTACATGATTTTAATTCAGGTCCATAATCGTTTCATAATCTGACTCCTTGCACTGAAATACAGTGTTGCTTGGTGGTTGTTCTCACTGTAGGCTTTTGAAATATACATGTTCCTCTGAAGTGATATCGTTTCTCCCTTGTTTGGAGCAACTTTTGGATATTTGCGGGCAGTGATAAATTCTTCACTTTGAACATTATTATTGCGGTTTTAAAGTCAACCAGATCTTTCAACTTGAGAGTTTTTTGTTTAAGAAAAAGTGGGTTTGTTGGTTCCCTGTAAGCTGCTTTGTTTATTATTCTAATAGCTCTCTTTTGAAGCATAAAGACTGGATATATGTTTGTTTTGTGTGTATTTCCCCATACTTCATTACAATATGTCATGTATGGGAGTATTAATGAATGATACAAGGTGTATAGTGTGGGTTGATTCAGCAAATATTTCACTCTGTGTAATATTGCAATTGATTTGGAAACTTTACCTTTAATATAATTAATATGTGACTTCCAACACAGTTTGTTATCAATTATTACTCCAAGGAATTTAGTTTCAGATACCCTTTCAATCTCTACACCATTTACACTGAGTTTGGGTACTGGATTGTTGTGATGGTTGTTAAAGACTATAAATTTTGTCTTACTTAAATTGAGCGTTAATTTGTTTGAATCAAACCACAGTTTAAGCTTTTCTAATTCCTTCCCGAGTGTATCCAGAAGTTGTTCCAAATTGTTTCCACTGCATAGCAGATTAGTGTCATCGGCAAACAATATTAAGTCCATTTTTTCTGAAACTTTACATATATCGTTTATATACATATTGAATAATAATGGTCCCAAAACTGAACCCTGTGGGACTCCACAGGTGACCTTCAGCAACTCTGAGTTTTTGTTGCTAACACATACATACTGATATCTATTCTTTAAGTAACTACTTAACCAGGACAGTGCTACCCCTCTAATACCAGAATTTTGTAGTTTCTTTAATAATAAATTATGATCTACTGTATCAAATGCTTTTTTAAGATCTAGGAATACTCCAACTGAATACTCTTTATTTTCAATGGCTGTTGATATTTTTTCTGTAAATTCCATTAGGGCATATGCAGTTGTCCTCTTGTGTCTGAACCCATATTGCTGCTCACATAATAAATCATTCTTCAGTATGAAGTTGTCAATTCTCTCATAGAATATTTTTTCAAGTATCTTGGAAAATTGCGGTAATAGTGAAATTGGTCTGTAGTTGGAGAGTTCCCCTCTGTCGCCTGTCTTGTATATCGGAATTACTTTAGCTATTTTCATTGCATTGGGAAATATACCTGATTGGAGAGACAGGTTGCAGATATACGTCAGTGGTTTTACTATGCATTCGATAACAGTTTTGACTAGTAGCATGTCAATACCATCACAGTCAGTAGATGTTTTACTTTTGAACGATTTAACAATTTCAATGACCTCTCTTTCGTCTGTGTTCTTTATGAAGATGGAGTCTTTTACAGCAGTGTTACTGCATATTGTATCACCTGTTGGCACCGTAGTGGGTATTTCTCGGGCCAGTTTAGGTCCAATGTTAACAAAAAAATTATTAAATTCATCTGCAGGTGAAGCAATATTCACACTCTGAGTCGTTTTATTATTTTTTGGAATGTTAGTTGGGTAGCTTGTATTTCTGCTTTTATTTCCAAGGATACTGTTGAGTATTGTCCATGTATTTTTAATATTGTCTCTGTTTTTCTTCAGTTCTTTACTGTAATAGTCTCTTTTACTACATCTTATTATATATGTTAACTTATTTTTGTATGTTTTATACCGCTGCTCTGCTTCTTTTGTTCTTTTCTTTAGGAAAGCTTTATATAATAAATTTTTCTTTTTACACGCCTTTTGTAGTCCTTTGGTTAACCATGGCTTGTTAGCAAATTTGTGTTTAAGCTTTTTTATTACTAATGGGCAGTTTTTTTCATAAAGAGTGGTTACAATATTTATAAATGTGTCATAGGCTTCATTTACATCTGATACATAGACTTCTGTCCAGTCTTGCTTCAGCAAGTCCTCTTTAAGAGAACTGATGACTGAACTGATGACTCAAGTTTTGCCAGCGCCGACAGCAAGCGGGAGAGTCTGTCCAGCAGTTTGTCACCAACCTCCGCCGCCTAGCAAGTACATGCAGGTTTGCACACTTGGAAGAGGAGTTTGTGCAAGATAAGTTGGCGGAGCACACCACGAACGCAAAGCTGCACAAGAAGTTAGTGACGGTGCTGGGCGGCATGCCACAGGCCGAAGCACTGGAGTTAATGTCCCGGCTAGAGCTAGAAGAGGCTGCCTAGTTAGCGTCGCAGCTAGTGGGCCCCAGCCCACACTCCCCCCAGTCAGCCACGCTGGTACAGATGGTTGCCCCGGCTGCTGAGCCTGTCGACCCGATGTCTTCTCAGGAGGGCCCTGAGGTAGATGCCGCGGGACAGCAGAGTACCACAACGCATTGACCCAGTAGGTAAACTCAGTTTCGCCAACGACGGCTCGAGTCTGCTGCACTCGGACATGGACGTGGCCACTCCCTGCTTCACACCACACAACGAGCAGAGCACAGGAGACTGGGAACCGCTCCTCGCACGGCATAAGCCTCCCCGAGCTGCTGCTCCACCTCAGGAGTTCCAGTCTGTATCTAAGCAGGACCCAGAGCTGCCACAGAAGCTCCACACAGCACCCAGAGCCGCCACAGGAGCTCCAGACAGCATCCACACAGCACCCGGAGCTGCCACAGGAGCTCCAGACAGCATCCACACAGGACCCGGAGCTGGTCCTCACACAGCACGAGTGTTCTCGAGCTGCCGCCTCATTGCAACAACGAACCCCGCTAGCTCACACAGTTACCCCGGCAGAAGAGCCTGTTGACACCGTGACCTTTTCAGGGGACGCCGAAGTGAACACCACGGGACAGCAGGACAACATGGGACATCGAACATGTGGTAACTGTGGTTCCCCTACGTACCAAATGTGCGCGTGCTCCTGCCCAGCCAGGGAGCAGCGATGTTAGTGCTGCAGAAAGCTTAACCATTTTGCCAAAGTGAGCCCTTCAACATGGCCAATGACAAGCTCACCACCCAGCACAGTTGGACTGCCTTTAATAACAACCGTTCATGAAGTGGATTCTAGCAATTCGGCGAACAAGTGGTGCACAGTGAGGCTTGATGATATCAGCCTGCCGTTACTACTGGACACCACCGCTACAAGGTTGCTGATGAACTCGATTACAGTGAAGAGATTCTTCCCTCACCATCCAATCAAGCGGGACACGGTGGAGCTCTACAGATACGGGCACACCAGAATCAGCCTCGTAGGAACCATCACAGTAACGGTTTGCTACGGGTCCAACGTTCTCCCAGCGTTCGCCTTCCAGGTAGCAATGCATGGCGACAACATCCCCGGGTGCAACCTCTTTTACGAAGTGAGTTTCACCATCATTGACCACAAAGGACTTCGTTTGACCGCTGACGGCCGACGCACGTTTCACCCAGACGTGGGTACAGCCGCTCCAAGCTTCACACCGCACAGACAGCAGAACATGGACTCGACTCAGATCCTCACCCGGCATAAGCCTCTTGAAGCCGCCATCCAGCTGCAGGAGATAGAGTACGTGGCCAAGCAGGACCCCGGTGAATGACGTCAACCCAAAGCGTGTCCTGCTGTCAGCAAGAACGTCATGCTGCCACAACCGCAACCAGCATCAGGGACGAGAAAGCAGCAGCAGTGCCACCTGAAGCTCAACAGGTCATTGCTCACGGTGCTCAATTAGGTTCAGGTCCAGCGATCTGAACACCCAGATGACCTGCAGATGCTCCTGTCACTGCCGATGCAGATCACTGTGCAAGTGGCCAGCCACATTCCAGATGGCCGATGGTTCGTGATGGCACACCAGCCGACTGAGAAAGGTAAGAGTAGCAGCTGCCCCGGCTCAAGACACGACACTGGAACTGACCCAGCCAGTGTGGAACCTGGACTGGGACTTTGCTGACGAGTGAGCCATGGTTCCAGCAAGATGGCACCCAGGTCTGCCGCGGCCAGCATTTCCAGTGCTGCATGCATCGCGGACTTGTCTGAGGCCCCCTGAGGTTGGACTGTTAAATGACTCTGTTTTTGGAAAATGTTTAAACAGAGCATGGTTGATACAAGTGGCAGAATAATCCACTCAACCATGCAGGGTCTTACCGGCAGTCTACCCAGTTGCCCAGGTTCACATAATGGTTTAAAAGTAATGGTTTGGTGTATGGAACCTTAAGTAATTTATGGTTTGGGTTTAAAAGCTAATCAACCATATTGTGCTATCGTCATCAGGCAAATACAGTACGTGTACCCAAAATACTGGTTAAACATTGGCAACCTAGTATGCTTTATTATCATACAGTATTGTGTTTAACATCATGGAATATACCACCTGCCGATAGCCAGGCCATGTATGTTTGTTAGCTAGCTCTGTGCTACATTACATAAAATCGTTCCAGTTATGTTTGTGCTGTGTTAACCGTATGCCACAATCAAGGTACTCAGCTAAGGTTAACCATCACCAGCAGAGTTCTGTCTTTTCCCGGCCGTGTATGTGTGTGTGGGGGGGGGGGGGGGGAAGAATGTGGTATATGGATATACCACAATGTACACCATGGACGTGGGGACGCAGGCACGGATGACATCACCACGTCATGAGTATATTAAGGGGCTAATGGTGGGAGACGCTCTTTTTGGAGCACCGCCTTCAACCTGCTACTTCCTGTACCACACCTCCTGTTAGCTTGTTGTTAGCCTGATGCTACATGTTCCATGTGTTAGTTAGCAGTTCAATAAAGCTAACCTTCAACACAGAGAACATGTCTGCTGGTCCCTGCACCTAGACATAACACTTTTCTCCATTTCTCTTTCATCCGTGCATGTCTGAAGTGAGTTTTGGTCTAAAACATCTGGTTCCACTAGCATTTCAGTCAGCCTTTGACAATGGAGCTTAACTGAAAGAACCAGCCAATCATAATTCACCCTGCCTGACTCCTGATTGGTTGAAATTGTAGCACATTTATAGTGTAGTGCCATGTCGAGCGAATGCACATGTAGAGTTGAGTGCGAGAAGAGAGAGAAGTTGAGCGAGGAAGAGAGAGGGGACGCGAACAGAGTACAGTTAAACACCGCGAGCAAGCAGAGAGGAAATCTGAGGAAAACATATTGTCAGCGCACACTTTATAATCTTAAACTGTTGCAAAAAACATGTTTTCGTGCTTAAAATCGATAATTCCTTGTTCAAAATCTCTAACTCCTTGCTCAAAATATTCACTTCTTTGCTCAGAAATGAAGCACAAATTTAACACCATAAACTTAGGCCGAATCAGGCGAACTCTGTATTACTTAGCCCAGCACTCAGGAACTTTTACAAACTGAGCACAACTTTCACCAACGTGTATTTCCAAACATGGGCAAATTTTCAGCATGCTGAAGATTTTCAAGGAATATAACTTTCGCCAGCATTTGCCAACAAACACCAACTATCATTAACTTTTATCAACTTTTGCTAGCAGAGCCAGACATTTGCCAAAACGTCAGTAAAAGTTTATCCAAACGTTGTAGTGTGAATCCACCCAAAAAAGCAGGTCCAGAGTGGCAGGAAGTCTCCACTAGTGTTGCCAGATGGGAAATGTTGAAGTATCGTACCAATGGCTTAAAATGATTGTATTTTGAGGAAAATGATCAAACACACCCAGTTTTCATTCTGACGTGGCTCAGGACCATCTGCTTCAGTAACATATCATTACAGATTGTGCATATTATGGCCTATAACACAGTTTTACCTTTAAATAATCTAACAGATCGGTTGAAAAAAGTGCCTCTTGGACACCAGCACCTCTACCCTGTGTGGAGCACAGGATGAGCCCCTGGCCTGCACTGAACAGCTCAAAATATCAGTCATAATTAACTATCTTCGATATGTCTTCTGTTGCATCATCATACATCAAGGTCTTGCCTCATAAATTTTGAGAAATAATCTGTTCATACATTAGGAATAAACATCAAAATTGATCCACCTAAATCCTAAACTACTGCTAAAATGACTCTGATAATTTAAGTAGAACTCGGTTGTAGTTTTATTGAGAACCACAATCCAGTGCCATTTTTGCAGGTATTTGCACGTTGCAGCAGCAACAGAAAACTTTAGTGCTAATGCCAACAACAGGTTTGAACTACCCAGTAAAACTGGGGTCTGCCCCCCCCCCCCCCGCCATCATTTCTCAACCTGCTGGTGATGTTGCTTACTTGTTGAGTCTGCTGTGCCTGCATTAGTGCTGTAATGTACGCAAATGATTTGATCAAGTGTACTAGTTTTATGGGTGAATGTATTGTATGAATTACTCACCGGAATTGTAGTGGAGGCCAGAGATCACCATCCCAAACCTTTGCCTGAGCAGCAAACGAGCCCCGCCCACTCGGTTCATCCGACTCTCAGTTCAGTGAGTGGTAGACAGTCAGAGCTCCAGTATAGCACTGAGTGATTTGGTGTACCACAGATCTTTTTAGCTTGACTCAGTACGTTTCAGTGAACTGTGGATCCCATCACTAGCCTCCATCCTAGGCTGCCTCTCTGCTCTGCTACCGCGATGCAGCAATGCATCTTCTTTTCCATGCAGCCCACTCACATGAGACAATGTGTAAAAACAAGCGTAGTATGTATGTGCAGGATCAGTATTCTGATTGTGTTTGCTAATATATTAACGTAGCCACCTAATGAAGGGGTCAACTTATCGTACATTATGGGATTTTTGGAAATACTGATCATACATCATACAGAGGGCAAAACTATCGTACAAATACGCAGTGTTAGGAGTAACGCGTTACTGTAACGCCACTACTTTTGCAGTAAAATGCTGTGTAATGAAATTACTGTTTAAAAATTCAGTAATGCATTAGTTACTGAAATTTGATCAGATGCATTACTTGCGTTACTCATTTTATTAATATGGATAGATATTTTTACCGCAAATAAACTGACCTTACCATAGCTGGTGCAGCCGTCAGTCTCCTCCACGGGTCGGTTTCCTGTCCTGCCCCAGTTCACACTGCAACCCGGTGGTGACTTCTCACATCGAACCCTGATCACCTGTTGTCCGAGCAGTGAGTAGCCCCTAACAGCTCCTACCTCTGTGGTTAAACATGAGCATTTTTTGAGCAAGAAGCTCGCATTTAATGTCCGCATTAAATGCATTTAAAGTTTTCTTACACACAGACAAAAAGTGACTGTGATTTGTTGCAGTAAAGAACAGTTTCTTTTAAGTGGTGAACTTTCGTTTATCTGTGCCTTCTATTTTATTTTATTTCATTCATTTACATGCTGTTGTGATATGCAACTATTTCATGGAAGTAAATCCTCTAAATATGCACTTTTAATGGGCTGGTCCAGGGGTGTCAAACATATGGCTCGTGGGCCAAAAACGGCCCACCAGGGGGTCCAAAATTTTCTCTGTGAATTCAGTTTTATTTCTAGTAAATTTCTGACTTTCTACTGATTACAGTAGTTTGTGTAAATCTGAGACATTTTTTCTCTGTAAGATGTGTAGCATCATCTTGCTTTGGCTCATCAATAAAATTATTCTTCATCTTAAACACATTGTTTCACCCAGGAAAAGGCCGGTCAAGAACTGCTTTTTCATCTCAGGACCACAGCTGAACCAACATTCCTTTGTTGAGCAAAGCTAAGGAATGCTCTCAATCTATTAACTATCATAAATAACTTGGGGACTTCTTCAACTAAGACAGGTTTATATTCAGCAGGCATACCATAAAACCTTAAAGGCATTCACTAAGGCCTTGGACTGGCCACAGCTTGACACTACCCCAGTGGACGTCTATGGAGTAGACGCTCACTTTGACTGTACAAGTTTTGAACTGAAATTAACTCTTCAAGTTTTATTTCTCAGGACAATTCTAAGAACACCATTTGTTAAAGATCACTGCCTCGGTGGGACTTTGATATTCTGTGGACAATCAGTGGGTTTGAAATATATATTAATCCTTGATTTTAAATATGTGCATGTTAAAATGTTTCAATGAATGTTTATTCTTGCATGTTAATTTAAAACCACTAGCTATAAAGTTGCATGAATCACTAAAGCTAGCTTAGACTTTATACATAAGTAGGTTAAGGAATCCCCAGTGTATTAAAATTGTGTGTCATCCTGTGAGGACCGGTATCAGCCAATTACCACCCAGCCTATGCTGGGCTGCAGCTCTTTCATTCCATTGGTTCCTTACAGACAAAAGCCTGTTCATTGGACTAAAGTTCATAAAACCCGCCCACGAAGGAAGACTATTGGCTGGGGCTTCTGCCAATCCCCGGAAGCCCGCGAAAGTTGTCCGCAGATAAAGAGGAGAGACAACCTCTTTTCTTCTTCTTCTCCTTCTCTTCACTTCACGGCAGAGCACCACAGGAGAACAAAGAGATCACTTCACTGCCACAGAACAAAGAAGACTTCTCACACATGCTTTTTCTACGATCACCTCAGAGCAGGGAACATGAAATATTGCGTTTGCGTAAACTTATGTGTATTTTAATGTTTTTCTTTAAACGTCTAGGAAATAATTCTTTTCTTTCCTGAGCTCAATTTGGAGTCAAATTCCCACTCCTAGACGTCTATTTTTATAACTTCCTCCTGTTAAACTTTCTTTAAACTCACCGTTTTTAGTTTTCACTTTAATTTTAATTATATATACTGTATTTTCTTTAAAAGGACTGAGTGACCATCCCCATAATAGAAGCTAATTTCAACTCCACAAAGTCAGAAAAATCTTTTAATTTTGCTATTGGATCAGATTTTGCAATTATTCTCAAATTCCCTTGGGAAGCAGCTGACTCATGAACGCTTCAACATCACCACAGAGAAGAGGATACACTGCCACCATCTTGGTTGGATCTTGGAACTGTGATCAATACATCCAAAATCTCATCTTGTGTCAATAAACTTTGGAAGCTGCCGTACCTTGTCCGAATATCTGCTGGCAAGATATTCTGGTTTTGGTGTCATCTACAAACTAAAGCTTCAAGGACACTACGACGAAGGATCTCCACCACCCAAGGTCAAGCGAGCTGCATTCTTTATTCATCTGCTGAATAAAACGTCTGAGATTTGAGAATAATTCAGTATCTGATCAGATACAAAATTAAAGAACAATTAATATAACTCTTCTTTTCATTAAAATTCCATTTTCATTTTCTTAAGAGTAATCCAGAATTTTCCATATAATCAGTTTAATTTTCCCCATAAATTCACGCTCAGTTTTCCATAATCCATTAACTTCAAACTGATCTAAATTCAGCTTACATTTTCACCCTGGTTCTGCAAATGTTCACACTGCTACTCTATCATTTACAAGTTTAATTTAATGGTTAATGCAAATCATTTCAGTGTCCTTTAATCATCATTTCATTTAATAAATACGGTGGGGGAAAAAGTATTTAGTCAGCCACCAATTGTGCAAGTTCTCCCACTTAAAAGATGAGAGAGGTCTCCAATTTTCATCATAGGTATACCTCAACTATGAGAGACAAAATGAGAAAAAAAATCCAGAAAATCACATTGAAGGATTTTTAATGAATTAATTGGTAAATTCCTCTGTAAAATAAGTATTTGGTCACCTACAAACAAGCAAGATTTCTGGCTCTCACAGATCTGTAACTTCTTCTTTAAGAGGCTCCTCTGTCCTCCACTCGTTACCTGTATTAATGGCACCTGTTTGAACTCTTTATCAGTATAAAAGACACCTGTCCACAACCTCAAACAGTCAGACTCCAAACTCCACTATGGCCAAGACCAAAGAGCTGTCAAAGGACTCCAGAAACAAAATTGTAGACCTGCACCACGCTGGGAAGACTGAATCTGCAACAGGTAAGCAGCTTGGTATGAAGAAATCAACTGTGGGAGCAATTATTAGAAAATGGAAGACATACAAGACCACTGATAATCTCCCTCGATCTGGGGCTCCACGCAAGATCTCACCCCGTGGGGTCAAAATGATCACGAGAACCACACGGGGGGACCTAGTGAATGACCTGCAGAGCGCTGGGACCAAAGTAACAAAGGCTACCATCAGTAACACACTACGCCGCCAGGGACTCAAATCCTGCAGTGCCAGACGTGTCCCCCTGCTTAAGCCAGTACATGCCCAGGCCCGTCTGAAGTTTGCTAGAGAGCATTTGGATGATCCAGAAGAGGACTGGGAGAATGTCATATGGTCAGATGAAACCAAAATAGAACTTTTTGGTAAAAACTCAACTTGTTGTGTTTGGAGGAGAAAGAACACCATACCTAGGTCAAATAAGTTAATTTTGTCTTCTCTCAATTATTTATCTTTTGTTCTTATAAAAGACAAAAATAAAATAGAAAGGAGATGTCTTTACCTTCTTAACATGTTTCGACTGTACGCTGCAGCCTTTGTCTGACAGACAATAGCGAGTTCTATGACCGTGAATGATGACTGCCTTTGATCTTTGATGATGTTATAGTGAGTCCTATGACCATGAGTGATGACTGCCTTTGATCTTTGATGATGTCCTAGTGAGTCCTATGATCTTTGATGATGTCATAGCGAGTCCTATGATGCCTGCATTTGATTTTTGCTGATGTCTGAGCAAGTCCTATGATCTTTGCTGATGTCATAGCAAGTCCTATGATCGTGAGTGATGCCTGCGTTTGATCTTTGATGATGTCATAGCGAGTCCTGTGATCGTGAGTGATGCCTGCCTTTGTTACATAGGAACATCATAGGACATTTCACGTTATACATAGGAACATCATCGGACATCATACAGAGCTCACAGGAACATCATATGCGGTCCTATGATCTTTGGCCGTGACGCACTGACATACTCACACACTGACAGATATTTCTTGAATTTATAGAGTGATTTTTGTTCTGAATAGTTGAAACCGCTTAACCCACCTTCTTACGGTGACTGGACTCTGAAGCCAGGGCAACCTCCCAAAAGCAGTTCACCTTTTTATTTTTTCAGCTTCCCAAGTTTATATTGTATTCATATTGTATTGGTAGAATGTTTAAGTGAGTGGAAACACCGGCCTTCTCTGACACAACCTCAACCACACCAGTCTCTCAGGTTGCCTCCGCTGCTTTCGTGCGGCCGCCGGAGCTTACCGACCAGGATGTCGGCAGCAAAATAGCCTGTCTGCCAGAATTTCCAGCAACGGAGCCCTGTTGTTTCAACTATTCAACAGGAAAATATCCTACATTTAATGAACAGACACAAGCCGCCTCAGTCAGCGGGAGGCGAAGAACAATCAGAAAAATTGCCAACTTTTTTAGTTGAGAATTTATTTAAAATACAGGCAGATCCCTGGCAAGGAGCTGCAGATATGCGGAAAAGCAAAATTTATGTGTGGAAAAAAAAGGCACATTACCATGAAAAAATACAAGCCAGCTGCAGCTATTGCGGTTGCTTGGCAACCTCCGTGGTCGGCTTGTCAACAGTGAGGTTATAGTGACAGCCCTATATTGTACATACGAAGGGGAGCTGAAAAGTTCATAGGCTGACTAAGAAGGAGTTATGCTACAGCAATGAAACTAATGCATTAAATTCAACCTTTTCTGATACTAACTGCATTGTTTCTTTTCAGATACACTTGTGTTGAAATGAATGTTGAAAGATAAACCACATTTGGTCACTGCATCATGGTTAGGCTATGAACTTTTCAACCACCCCCCCATCGTATATCAAATGCATGTAACATGTGCATGCATGTGCTTGTACAGGAGTGAACACTTGCATTTGTTTTGTTCCACAGACTACCTCTTCCTATTGTTCCAAAGCTGGGAGAAGGTGTCGTTCTGCAGAACGGCAGGGAGCAATCACACTGTCAACGGTTCCATACTTTAGGGGTCAAACCTCTGTCAGCACGGAACCGGCACTACAGTGAGAGTAGGCCCTTAGACAACAAGCAATTTATTTTAGTCTTCATGAATAGTTCTCCATGGTTTTTGGATCATATCCCAAAGCTCTTCTTTAGATGTTGGTTGCCTTCTCTTCCATTTTCTTTCAAGATGATCCCATCTTTAAAATTTGGATTCATCACTCCTTAAGACCTGTTACCACTTACTTTCAGCCCAGTTCTTGTGTAATTTGGCATACCTTAGCCTTTTCTCCCATTTTCCCTTCCTAAAGAATGGCTTTTTTACAGCCACCCTTCCACTGAGACCACTTATGACATTTTGATGAACAGTAGAAAAATCGACTTAAAGGTCTTCCGGTCAGGTCTTTGCTGGAAATTTTTATGATTTCCTAAGAACATGACTTTTACATACTGTTCATCTGCTGTAGATCATTTTTTAGGCCTGACACTTCTTTTGTCCTCCACTTGTGCAGTTTCCTCAGACATTTTGAGGAAGGTGGAGAATGGTCAGGTACAAGAACTGAATCGAAAATGAGCGGAAAAGCAGCCAGCGACCAAAGAAATACTTCAATGAGTATGGAGAGCTATTCAAGACCATTTTAAAAAAATTATGAAAAAGTTTGGCTCCTTGGAAACAAAACAAAGAAATGAGCGGGGAGTCAATACTTTTGCATTACTTTTGCCATTACTATCATTTATACATTTATACAGCATATTTGAATCAAAAAACCAAGGCAAGGAGGAGGGCCTTTCTTGTATATACAGTATCTCGCAAAAGTGAGTGCACTCCTCACATTTTTGTAAATATTGTATTATATCTTTTCATGGGACAACACTGAAGATATGACACTTTGATACAATGTAAAGTAGTCAGTGTACAGCTTGTATAACAGTGTAACTTTGCTGTCCCCTCACAATAACTCAACACACAGCCATTAATGTCTAAACCACTGGCAGCAAAAGTGAGTACACCCCTAAGTGAAAATGTCCAAATTGTGCCAAAAGTGTCAGTATTTTGTGTGGCCACCATTATTTTCCAGCACTGCCTTAACTCTCTTGGGCATGGAGTTCACTAGAGCGTCACAGGTTGCCACTGGAATCCTCTTCCACTCCTCCATGACGACATCACGGAGCTGGTGGATGTTAGAAACCTTGTGCTCCTCCACTTTCCGTTTGAGGATGCCCCACAGATGCTCAATAGGGTTTAGGTCTGGAGACATGCTTGGCCAGTCCATCACCTTTACCCTCAGTTTCTTTAGCAAGGCAGTGGTCATCTTGGAGGTGTGTTTGGGGTTGTTATCATGTTGGAATACTGCCCTGCGGCCCAGTTTCCAAAGGGGGGGGGGGGATCATGCTCTGCTTCAGTATGTCACAGTACATATTGGCATTCATGTTTCCCTCAATAAACTGTAGCTCCCCAATGCTGGCAGCACTCATGCAACCCCAAACCATGACACTCCCACCACCATGCTTGACTGTAGGCAAGACACAGTTGTCTTTGTACTCCTCACCTGGTTGCCGCCACACACGCTTGACACCATTTGAATCAAATAAGTTTATCTTGGTCTCATCAGACCACAGGACATGGTTCCAGTAATCCATGTCCATAGTCTGCTTGTCTTCAGCAAACTGTTTGCGGGCTTTCTTGTGCAGCATCTTTAAAAGGGACTTCCTTCTGGGACGACAGCCATGCAGACCAATTGCAGTGTGTGGCATATGGTCTGAGCACTGACAGGCTGACCCCCCCACCCCTTCAACCTCTGCAGCAATGCTGGCAGCACTCATACATCTATTTTCAAAAGACAACCTCTGGATATGACGCTGAGCATGTGCACTCAACTTCTTTGGTCAACTATGGTGAGGCCTGTTCTGAGTGGAACCTGTCCTGTTAAACTGCTGTATGGTCTTGGCCACCTTGCTGCAGCTCAGTTTCAGGGTGTTGGCAATCTTCTTATAGCCTAGGCCATCTTTATGTAGAGCAACAATTCATTTTTTCAGATCCTCAGAAACTTCTTTGCCATGAGGTGCCATGTTGAACTTCCAGTGACCAGTATGAGAGAGTGTGAGAGTGATAACACCAAATTTAACACACCTGCTCCCCATTCACACCTGAGACCTTGTAACACTAATGAGTCACATGACACCGGGGAGGGAAAATGGCTAACTGGGCACAATTTGGACCTTTTCATTTAGGGGTGTACTCACTTTTGTTGCCAGCGGTTTAGACATTAATGGCTGTGTGTTGAGTTATTTTGAGGGGACAGCAAATTTACACTATTATACAAGCTGTCCACTGACTACTTTACATTGTATCAAAATGTCATATCTTCAGTGTCGTCCCATAAAAAGATATAAAATATTTACAAAAATGTGAGGGGTGTACTCACTTTTGTGAGATACTGTACACTACATCCCTGTATCCTTTTTCTTTCAGCTGAAAGAAATACTACAGATCTACCACTCAATCTAAAGAGTTACAGCTCATAAATATCCTCCACCTAAAGAGAGCTTCATGCAGGGACTAGACATCAGAGTGGAAATCAGTGTCAAGACAGTCAAATCCTCTAAAGCTAATTACCTCCCATCTTTGCGACCTCACCAATTAGAGGTAATCCCATCTTGAGACAGTACAAGGAGGAAATAGGGAAATGGATCATGGTGTCAAACCGACGTCGCCAGGCGGCTCACCTTGAGGAAGTCTCCTCCCAGGAACCACAACAAGGCCAGGCAGTGGGCCACCAGGGCAATCTGAGCGGAGTCCTTCCTAGAGTCATTCTGCTCAAACTCCAATATGGTTCTTAACATCTCATCCATCTCAACTCGCTTGGCTTTCTCTGATTGAGTCACAGAAAACAAAGAAAGATACGATGTAATGTTGCTTTTATGTGACCTCAAATGCACTATATAAAGAACAGCACATTTAATTTATACAGGATTCAGGTCAATAAAATTCAGTCTGTGTGAATTTTCTTTACACTTTGTTTAAGCATCATTTCCTTCCACGCCCCCTTTCCCCCAGTAAACATGCCAGAAATCCTGGGAAATTGCATTGCAGTTAACAGGCTTAGTATATATGTGGGGCAGCAGCTGTGACAGAGGGCAGTGGTGCGGATGCTGCACAGCCAGTGATGTGTCAGCAGTTGACTCTAGTCGGCCCTGGGCATGCCCGTGTAAATCTAGGGTTTAGCTTTCAGACTGCAAACCAAGACAGCTCAGCTATATATAGCAGTGTTGACCTTATTTTATTTTCAGTGATACGCCAAAGGAGCTCTTGGCTGTTTAGTTTTGGAGTGCGATGACTGATGAACTGGTGATGTCATTTGAACCCTTTTAAGCAATTTATGGCAGAATTGGAAGATCTGGTAAGCTCATTTGTTAGTCCACACTCACTTCACTCAATTTGCATCATCACAGTTTAAAGGAAGAAGTGTTCAGAGAGTGAATACCTCCACCAAGGCTCAGTGAAATCATAAATGTAAAATCAAAATAAGGCAATCTAGAATAAATAATTCTGTACATGGCATCATACAAATGTTCATGAAATCATTTGTGTTTTAGTAATTAAGTTTTGAAATTTCGCCAGATGATACAAGATGCTACATTTTTTATCCCCCACCGGACAAAACCCAAAGGGCTTTTTGGCCCCCACACCATCACACTACCACCATCATATTGTACCATTGGTATGATGTTCCTTTTCTGAAATGCTGTGTTACTTTTACGCCGGATGTAATGGGACACTTACCTTCCAAAAAGTTCAACTTTTGTCTTGGTCAGTCCACAGAGTATTTTCCCAAAAGTCTTGGGGATCATCGAGATGTTTTCTGGCAAAACTGAGAAAAGACTTCATGTTCTTCAGCGGTGGTTTTCGTCTTGGAACTCTCGCCATGCAGGCCATTTTTGCCCAGTCTCTTTCTTATGGTGGAGTCATGAACACTGACCTTAACTGAGGCAAGTGAGGCCTGCAGTTCTTTGGATGTTGCTGTGGGGTCTTTTGTGACCTCTTGGATAAGTCATCACTGTGCTCTTGGGGTAATTTTGGTTGGCCAGCCACTCCTGGGAAGGTTCACCACTGTTCCATGTTTTTGCCATTTGTGGATAATGGCTCTCACTGTGGTTCACTGGAGTCCCAAAGCTTTAGAAATGGCTTTATAACCTTTTCTAGACTGATAGATCTCAATTACTTTGTTTCTCATTTGTTCCTGAATTTCTTTGGATCGTAGCATGATGTCTAGCTTTTGAGGATCTTTTGGTCTACTTCACTTTGTCAGGCAGGTCCTGTTTAAGTGATTTCTTGATTGAGAACAGGTGTGACAGTCATCAGGCCTGGGTGTGGCAAGAAAATTGAACTCAGCTTTCCAAAGATGTGATAAACCACAGTTAATTTATGTTTTAACAGAGGGGGGCAGTCATATTTTGTGTTTACTTGTGTTATCTTTGTCTAATATTTAAATTTGTTTGATGATCTCAAACATTTAAGTGTGACAAATTAAAAAAAATGAGAAATCAGGAAGGGGGCAAACACTTTTTCACACCAGTTTCTTGAAACACTCTGATTTACAGCCTATCACTTTAAGAAACATCCTTCACCTATTCAACTCCACCCTCCCTCTTACGTCAGTTAGCCATTAGTTGACTAGCTTCTAGTTTTCAGCCTTTAGCGTCCTTCTAGTTCAGATGAGCGACGCTGGTTAACTGAGCCACAGTCGACAGCACAGCATGTGACACTTCAGCCCACCCCCCAACAACCTCGATGTGACTCCACAGTGAATCGCCAGCACCGTGCATCGGGCGGCCCCCCCAGTCACCGCAACCGACCCGGCCCGTGATCTGAAGATACATGTCCACCTATGTATGCATTTTCACGCTTCCCATTCACTGTCTATGTAGCATGCCCCACATGCACTCTGGTGGCATGGCGTCAAGAATCTCGAGCCGTCGTTTGGAGGCCCCTGCTCCTCCTCCTCCTGAATCCCTGCTCAGATCCATAATAGGAAAAATGAGGAGCAGGCATGTGGAGCCGATCGCTATGCCGAGCTCATGCTGAACTTTTAAAATAGTGGTTGTTAGTAAAAAGTATACACATATTTGGCAACTACACATTTATTTCTCATTTTGACAGTTTTCAGAATTAATGTTTCACTTCTTACTTTTGAAGATACAGACAAAAGTTTAACCTCCAGAAGTGTCGTGAACTATCATGGAGGGACATGTTTGCAAACATGTCCCACTCTTTAAGTTATGTTTCCTGTCAATGGTCATTATTGTTGTTCTGCCCTCGCCTTTAGTTTCTGTTCTTTCTGTGTATTATTATCACCCTCATCCTGTTCTACTCGTGTATACTCATTGTGACAGCATTCTCAGTTTATTTCTGCTTATCGGTTAATTCCTCAAGGCTGCACCTGATTGTGTCAATCACCTCCTGCCCCACCTTAATTCTCCCTCTCCTCTTCTCTCTCTTCATTAGTCTCAGCCGTTTGTTATTGTCACTCATTAGTGTCTGTCTGTGTATTTATGTTCCACTCAGTCTTCAGTTCGCCGTCGTGTCGCAAGCACTGGTTATGTTCCTCACCCTCATCCTGTCTGCTCTGTTGTCATTCTGCATGTCTGACAGTGATTATCCAGTCCTGAGCTGCGCTTTATGTTATTAAACCTGCTGAAGCTTCATCTCTGTGTTTGGGCCCGTCTTCTTTGCCTTCCTGGCAGCGAGTCATAACAGTACGATGCAACCAGAAAAGGACCCAGGGAGACGAGATTGCCGTCAGTTAAGGACGCAGTAGGCGAGATTGGTGAGAGGAAGTGGAGAACGGAGCAGCTTTGTGTGGCCATTCAGGTACTGGACTGTGTGGCCACTGCGCAACGCTGCTCTAATCCTGAGGATGCTGTGGAGCACTGGGAGGCTGCTGCAGTGTTGATGGAGGTGAGTGCGGACATCCGTTCCCATCCCTGGGTACGGAAGCTCCCTATCCCCTCTCTCCTGAGCTTCATGCCCGAGGACTTTGCCCATCATGAGGAGCTGCGAGACTTCATCTGGGAGCTGGGAGTGTACTGCAAGCTTTGCCTGTGGATGTGGAAGGCAGAATGCAGTGTGGAGGGGCATGACATGGGAAAGGGCTCATCAGCTAGAGGCAGCAAAGCCCCATCTGAGGGAGAACATTCCTGCTTTCCTCCATGAGTTCCTGCGGTCGGATGAGTACTCCTTCACGCCAGAGGTGGAGGAGCTGTCTGCCTTCGACTCGCCGGAGACAAGGATCTCCTCTCCAGCCGCAGCTCTGACTTCATCCTCTCCTCACCTACCAGTTCAGCCTGCCTCTCCCCAGCTCCACAGCCACATCCTGGAAAGGGGAGAAGCGTTCCCCGCTTGCCGAGATCTGTGCCAACGACAGAGCGTCCCCTGGTTTTGGCATTAGAGGACCCAGTGCCATCTGTAAAACGTTCCTTGGCACCGTTATGCACATTTCTTCGCTCCACTACAGCCTCAGCTCCTCACCGATCGTCCGTCCCTATGCCAGCCTCTCCAGTCCCACAGAGTGTTCCAGCCTTGGAGGGTTCTCCCATGTTGGTTTCCTTCGCTCGTCATCAGGCCTGCAGTGCCAGCTCCACCACCTTCTACATTGGTTCCCTCGCCCGTAGCTGTTTCCTCATTGGGATCACCAAGAGTGGCCTCTGAAGCGGCAGAACAGGCTGGGCAAGTACCTTTTCCTTTTATTACACCTATTGGGGTGGGGGGGGATCCTTGCCTGGAACTAGGAGGGGTTTACAGTGGCAGTCACCAATCACTGTTGAGCCTCCACCGTCTGTCTCTGCTGCCATTTTTCCTGGTATTGGCATGACACTCACCTGTATTTCTCCTTCTCTGTCTGAGGGGCACACCACAGCACCAGCTGACTCCGAGGTACACGCTCTGACTCCTGTGGCTCATCCTGAGGCGGTCAACCCTACAGTTGTGGACCAGGAGCTCAAGCAAGTGCTTTTCTTTACCTTCATAACATCAATATTAGTTAAGACTTGCCTAGCTCCTGCTGATGATGGTGACACCTCACTCACACCCTGCCTTGCTTCTTTATCTGAGGGGGCTGCTTTGGAGAGGGATTCCTGGGTATCTGGACCGGATGCACCTCAGCCATCTCACCCTGAGGTCAGTGCGCCCCACCCGTCTCATTCGGGAATGAGCACGCTCAAACCATAAGCACATGAGGTCAGCGCACTTCAGTCATCTGCTCCAGAGATCAGCGTGCTCCAGCCATCTCATCCAGAGGTCAGCGCATCCCAGCCGTCTCGTCTAGAGGTCAGTGTATCCTAGCAGTCTTGTCCAGAGGTCAGCGCACCCCAGCTATCTCATCCTGAGGTCAGCATACTTAAATCATCAGTACCTGGGGTCGGTACGCCTCAGCATCTGCCTAGTACGTCCTGTTTCCTGAGTTGGGGACCCGTGGACTCGGGTAGACCCCCTGAACCATCTTATCCCATGGTCTGGCGGCCTAGGGACTCTGGGAGGCCACCAG
Organism: Pholidichthys leucotaenia; assembly: GCA_020510985.1. NCBI lineage: Eukaryota > Metazoa > Chordata > Actinopteri > Cichliformes > Pholidichthyidae > Pholidichthys > Pholidichthys leucotaenia. Next base: position 384,467,067 of record CM035843.1, read on the forward strand.
ATCCACCCTGCTCCTCGGTCTGGGGGCCTAAGGATTTGGGAAAGCCCCCTGACCCACTTTGTTCTTCGGTTCAGTGGTCCTGGGACTTTGGGAGGCCACCTGACACGCCTTGTTTTAGCACCTTGGACTTTGGGTTGCCCCCACAAACTGGGTTTTGTATTGGACTATGCGAGGGGGAAGGTGTTTGTTTTGAAGGATCTTTTGGTCTGCTTCAGCCTGCTTTTCCTCCAGGCTGTTTTTCCTCCTGAGTCGTGAGCCCCGTCCTCCTCCAGTGCATGTCCTTTCCCATTATATGTAAATGTAGTGTTTTTTGTTATGTTCGTCTTTCAGTTACTAAATGTGCAAACTCACAGCGTGCATTTGCTGTCCTTCGATAGCCCTTAAAAAGGGTGATTTATGACATATACACTGTGCATATACTGTATATTAAAAAAGATGCAAAATTTACACCCAAGTACAGCATGTATAGTTTCGTGATTGCTAAAATAACAATTCTGCAATAGTTTCTAATAACTTCAGTATTCCATTTATACTGCTTTTATTAATATGCTTTTCAACATTTAAACATAACAAATGTTAGAAGGCATAAATGCCAATTTTTCTAAGAAAAGTAGTTTTACAGTCTTATATTTGATTTTATTATATCTTTTAAAGAAAAGAAGCATTGCTTAAAGTCAGAAAAAAAGAAAACTCCAGCACTGATGCTGAAATCCTGTGAAGGCCTGCTTTTTTTCCCCCCCACGGAAAACTGACCAAGAATTAACAAGGGAATCGATAAAGAGCCAGACAATAAGCAAAATCAACAATGTCATTGACATTGCTAAAATCTTATCAATTCCCACCCTTAGGTCATGGTCTGAGGGGGAACCTGTGTAACAAGTTTGGTGACCGTAGATTTACTCACTCTGTATTAATTGTCATGGACCGGGTTGGACGTGTCCAACTCCATCCATGATTTGTGGCTGTAGTTTCTCTGGTTGTTGTTTCTTAATTTTCAGCTGGCAGGTTATTGGAGCCTCTGGGTCCTGGGCTCCCTGCCAGCCTACAGCCACACCTCTCCCTCTCTGCCGGCATCCACCAGCTGTCTGTCATTTTCATTTGTACATGCACACACACACACATGCATGCAGTCACACACACATACATCATTCAGCACATGCACAAACACACACACACACACACACACACACACATTCCTTGTTACTCAAAACACTGACACACATTCACGCACTGGCTGCCGCTGCGCACCTGCATCCACTTGTCACTCATTAGTACACAGAGTGTTTATGGGTGACAGTGTGAGCACTCAGCGTGGCAGCGTAAGTCAACATTTGATGTCCAGGCTCACTCTTAGTTGGTTTTTCCTCCCTTTGGACTTTGACGGTGTTGTTGTTTCCAGAGCCAAGTAGCGCTCTGACACTCATGTAAGTCTTCCTCTTTACTTTGGTTTACATTTCTTGTTTTCCCCCAGTGGCCAGACCTACCCTGGGGTGTGACATAAGCTTCTTCCTCCAGCCAATGGAGTTTGTAGCCCGTTCATCTCAATCATTACTCATTTTTGGGCTTTATTCATGGGACCCTTTGTATGTTGATTTTCTGTTAATAAACACGTTCACTTCACCTGCATTTGGGCTCTTTTCCTTTCACCTGTTCGCTGCTGTGCACGAACATGACAGTACGCCACCACCAATAAAGAGCCCAGCGGTGAAGTTTGTGTGTTGTATTTTTCACCTTTTCCCTGTGTTTCCCCTTACCTGAGTGATGCTCATGATGGACCCGCCGGGCAGAAGAGGCTATCCGATGCAGCTGGGATGGGAGTGCTGCCGCGTGCTCATGGAGGTAGACGCACTCATCTCTGTGGCATGCACTTACTCTGCTCCTGACGACACATTATGGTATTTGGGACTGGCAGACGCTGCAGCTTGTGGCTGCCCTCAGCTGAAGACATACGCTGAGGGAAGGGAAAGAATTGCCCTGATTGCCGCGCTGCAGCGGGAAAACGGAGGAGTGGAGAGGAAATCCCCGGAGAAGCCTGGACGCACGCCAAAGAAGAGGTGTTCCCGGGTCTCAGTAATTTTCTCCCACCAGCCGTCTGCACCTGAACCGCCTCTGTCTCCTGAGCCCGGTCCCACTCCATCGTCAGGTAATTGGAAGAAATACAGACTGGCGTGGCCGGCGGAAATTGATTGCCGTTTGGAGGAGAAGAGACCTGCAGCCACTTTTTCCTGAGTTTTTACCTCCGCCAAGGTGTGGAGGGTAGGTTTCTCCCCTGTTCCATCCCCTCCAGAGCCAGTTTTGGAGGCTTCTCTGCAGCCTATGGAGGAGCCTAGGGCTGTCACAACCACGGAGAGAGGGACATCACCTTGCCAGCTGCAGCAGGAGACATCATAAACCAGGAAGACAGGCAAGTTTTCTTCCCATTTGTTTCTAAGATTGATGAAATTCCTTGCCTGATTCCTGGTAGAGAGTCTCTGGGTGTGCAGTCCCCAGAGATCTCTCCACCTGCTGCAGCTATGAACTGCTCATCAGCCCCCTCCATGCTCTCTTCTGTTATCTCTGAATGTACGCTGGTGCTAGAGCCAAACCGCCAGGACCAGGAGGAGCCAGAGGTCCGGGAGGATCCTTCCCCCGCAGCAATGGTGAGCCAGACCCCAGCCGTCTCGCCGGAGGAACTTCCTGCGTGGAGCACACTGACTGGGGCCGATGAGACTGCAGTGACCATCATGCCTGCTGCGGACGCTGCTGTAGCAGAGTCAGCACCCGAGCTGAACCTCCAGGAGGCCGAGCCCATGAGCACATAGCCCAGATCATCGGAGTCCTGGACGGCGGTGGAGCTCGAACTAAGGCAAGTGCTCTCTTTTGTTTTTCTCCTTTCAGTATTAGAGCAATTTTGCCTAGCTCTAGGCGAGGAGAGCCAGATGCAGCCGCACGCTGCACCTGAGCTCGCCTCGCTGAGTTCCACCGCTGCTGGTGACCCTGACCCTTCCTTCTCTCTGTATAAGTCCTCTTCCAGGGTCGCCGGAGAGAGTTCAACATCCCCGAACAAGTCCGAGGATCCAGCCTCGCAGCTGGAGGTCACCGGGGATCCTGCTTCCCCCGCGGAGGAGGTCATCATGGGTGCTCAGCTCCAGTCTAGGGTGCCTGTGATTGATTGCCTCCTGGCTCGGGTGCTCATGTGGGTTGGCTGGCCCACGGTTAAGGTGGCATTGGGGTCAGCAGCGGCCCAGTCGGGTCCCTCCGTGGGTGCAACTATGGCCCGGTCGGGGTCCACCGCAGGTGCAGCAAGGGACCAGCCGGGTTCCACCGTGGGTGCAACCATGGCCTGGTTGGGGTCCTCCGGGGGTGCAACGCAGGCCCAATCGGGGCCCACTGCGGGTGCAATGAGGTCTCAGACCGGGACCACCGCTGGCATAACCATGTCCCAGGCTGGGACCACCACTGGTTCTGCAGTGTCCCAGACTGGGACCCCCACAAGTGCAACTAAGCTCCAGCCCTGAGTTGCCGCAGGTGCTGCTATGTCCCAAGCTGGGACCACCGGGGGTGCAGCCCAGGGTCAAACCTGGACCACTGAGCGTGCAGCCGGCCATCCTGGGGACACCGAGGCCTCTTCCTCCCTTCCAGAGGTTCTCAGGGTGTCCCTTCCTCCCCCACCAGGCTCCGCTGTGATCCACCAGGCCCTGCTACCAGTAGCCGCTGGGGTCCCCCTTCCCTGGTCTGGCCACCCACCTTTAAGCCTTCCGGTGGGTAGGCCGCCGCCTTGTCCACCCCTCCAGTCCTGGTGGCTCAACTATGCGGGCTGGCAGCCCGAAGGACTGGGTTTCCGCGTTAGGAGGCCCATTCACCCTGGTAGGCCACCTGACACTGTTCTGCAGGCCACCTGCTGGGCCTGGGACTCTGGTTGGCCCCCTGAACTTTGGGACTCTTGGGTCTTGGGGGGGGGGGTTAGCTTTAGGTTTGGGGTTGGGTATTTTTGTGTTCTTGTTTTGTTCTGTAGTGTTTATTTTTCTGTTTGTTAATTCCCTCCTGACCTGTTTTCCCCCACCTCCCGCCCTGGTTGGTTGTGTTTTCGTTCTCTGGGTGGGGGTGGGGGGCAGGTTTTCCTTTACGTTTTGTTTTCTTTTGATGGTTTGGTGGGTGTCTGGCATCCATGGACCGGGGGGCTCTGTCATGGACCGGGTTGGATATGTCCAACTCCATCCATGATTTGTGGCTGTAGTTTCTCTGGTTGTTGTTTCTTAATTTTCAGCTGTCAGGCTATTGGAGTCTCTGGGTCCTGGGCTCCCTGCCAGCCTACAGCCACACCTCTCCCTCTCTGCCGGCATCCACCAGCTGTCTGTCATTTTCATTTGTACATGCACACAAACACATGCACGCAGTCACACACACATGCATCATTCAGCACATGCACACACACACCTTCATTCTTACTCACATACGCTGACACGCACTCACTGCCGCCGCACATCTACATCCACTTGTCACTCATTAGTACATGGGGTATTTATGGGTGACAGTGTGAGCACTCAGTGTGATGGCGTAAGTCAACATTTGATGTCCAGACTCACTCTTAGTTGGTTTTCCTCCTTTTGGACTTTGACGGTGTTGTTGTTTCCAGAGCCCAGTAGTGCTCTGACACTCATGTAAGTCTTCCCTCTTTACTTTGGTTTACGTTTCTTGTTTTCCCCCAGCGGCCAGTCCTACCCTGTGGTGTGACGTAAACTTCTTCCTCCAGCCAACGGAGTTTATAGCCTGTTCATCTCAATTATTACTCATTTTTGGACTGTATTCATGAGACCCTTGGTATGTTGATTTTCTGTTAATAAACACATTCACTCCACCTGCGTTTGGGCTCGTGTCCTTTCACCTGTTCACTGCTGTGCACAAACATGACATTAATAGTGCAAAGGGAATGTTAACATTGACCTTTTCACCCCAGGACCATAGTCAGAGGTCAGGATCCCAAGGTAAACCTGTGTAGCAAGTTTGGTGACCCTAGCTTTCTTTGTTGTTGATATAGAGTTTATTTGGCATTTTGACTTTGACCTTGCAATCCCAAAACTATAATCACACTTCAGGATCACAGTGTGAACCTGTGTACAATGTTTGGTGACTCTAACTTTACTCATTGCATAATAATAGGGCATAGGTGTGGGACCCATATTAATGTTGAGGCATATTAGTGCGTGTAAGGTATTTTAGAGCAAATATTGTATAATAAGTTACTGGGAACATGTTTTATAAACAAGGTTGTACTGTATGGATTATTAAGTAATGTGTAACTGCCTGCAGGAGGGCTCAGTTGGGAAGTAGCTTGCAGGATGCAGCCAAGTTGCATTATGCTGGACTGACGTGCTTGTATTTCTGTGTATTCAGGTGAGCTGAAGTGGTGAAACAAGCTGTAAAAGGAGTGACAGAGGAGTATGGATGTGTGTCTAAATGAGAAACCTACCATAGTTTCTAATTTATTTCAAAAAAGCTCCTGTTGTGTTGTAAGAAATAGTGCTTCACCGTGCTGAGCAAAAGAGAGAGCTGTGATTATCCGGTTATGGCCTACTAATATGAAGTTGCGTGTGTGTGAGAGAGAGAGAGAAAGAGAGAGAGGTATTTTAAAGCAAATATTGTATATTTAACCACAGGTACTGTGTAATGAGTTGCTGGGAACATGTTTTATAAGCATGGTTGTATTGTATGGATTGTGATGTAATGTAACTGCCTGTGGAAGGGCTTAAGCATCATTTGGCAAATAGCATGCTGGATGCAGCCACATTGCATTATGCTGGACTGATGCGCGTGTATTTCTGTGTTTTCAGTGATAAGGAAAAGCAAAGTTCACCATTATTAAACTTTGTGCACGCCTGGAAGTGTCTTTTGTCCAAGTGTGCAACATAAGGCAGGGGTCAGAAACCAAGATGGCTCTTTAGCCCCCATGCTGTGGCTCCCTGCAGTTACATCTCAAAACACATGGAAATTATTGAAGGTCATTTTAATTGTTTTATTTATCAACTGGATACACACTATGTAACTAAGGTGTGCAGCTGAATGAAATGCAAACACCCAAACAAACCAACTAGGGACCCCTGGTTAACATCGTGACTACATACCCCTTTGAGATGGTATCGATAGACTTTATGCACCTGGAAAGCTACAAAGGAGGATATGAGTACCAGTGTTGGCAGTAACGCATTACTGTAACGCCACTACTTTTGCAGTAACGTACTGTGTCGTGAAAATACTGTTTAAAAATTCAGGAATGTGTTACCAAAAACATGCAGGTTTGGTTAATTGGCATCATCTGGGGAGGTATGAATGTGAGTTGTCCCTTGCCCCTTCCCCTCAGGCTACAGTTGTAAATAAGAATGTGTTCTTAATCTGTCTTGCCTGGTTAAATAAAGGTTAAATAGAAAATAAATTACAGTTACTGAAATTTGATCAGACGCGTTACTCATTTTATTAATATGGATAGATATTTTTAGCGCAAATAAATGAATATACAAACTGACCCTACCATAGCTGAGACGTAGCCGTCAGTCGACGTGACCTGTTGCAGAGAGCTAAGTCTTCACTACTGAGCGCAGGAAAAGATGAAGCTACTTTGTTTTTGTGGAAATAGATTGTTTTTCCTTTGTCACAGTGAAGGACAAAAGCATATTGGTGGGTTGCAAGCTAAAGTGCTGGTTGAGACCTACTGCAATCTTGAGAAGCGCTTGAAAACAGCAACAAGCTCCGACAAAGCTAATGCTAAGTAAGGGCCAGATATGCTAACAACACCATGTTAGTGGAGCTACGCTATCTGAACAGCTACGGCTGGATGTAAAGTGGAAATACTCTTGTCTTAACACCCACAGCTGGATTTCAAGCACAGGTATGCATCTGGATAGATTGAGACCCAGCAAGAATTAAACCAATTGACTGCCAGATACATCGTTACTGTCACGGTGGCCCTCCCGAGCCACCATAAGACGCCAACAGTCACCAGTGAGTTTGCAGAGGTGTTTATTATTAAAGGTAAGGGAACAGGGGATAACACACACTAACAAAGGAAAGAGCCACAGTGGGCTAAAACACACTACAACGAGGATGGAATAACAACAGGATAACTCACAACTGAAGATCATGAGAAGACGGCGTCTGAGCCGGGGGATGCCCGATGCTTCAGACAGCGAGGAGTCTTCACGGAGCTCTGATAGGGAGATAAACAGAGACTGCTGCATCGGGGTGCATTCGGCGTCCGCTTTTAATGCCGGTCACTAATGACCCCGAATGCAGCACAGCTGTTTCGGCCTTGACAGCAGGAAGCTCCACCGGGCGCTGTCACAATAAGAGCCCGGGGAGCCTGAAGGAACACACTGCTGTCAAAGCCAGAAAAGGATGATGTATGACCCGAGCGCGGACGAGATCGGCGCTCGGGTCATGACACTACCTCCCCCTCGAGGCCGGGCTCAGAATGGCCAATAACAGGTTAGCACCGCGGCAGCACAGTTTTACCCTCGGCCAGTTCGATCCCTGTCCCCGGCCAACAGTGATCTGTGTGGAGTTTGCATGTTCTCCCCGTGTTTGCGTGGGTTTACTCCGGGATTTCTCCGGTTTCCTCCCACATGCCAAAACATGCAGGTTAGGGAGTTAAGGGGCGCTTGCGCACGCAGCGACCGGCAGCTGGTGGCTTGTCACCGGACTGCAGAACAAATCTACCTACGGGTACAAAATAAGTCCAAAAAACAACAAAAAAAACCAAAAAAAACCCCCACCCAAGCCCCCACCCACTCCCCCACCCCCAGGGTGGGCAGATGGGGAGCAGGCCAGGAGGGAGTGTGTAAATAAAAAGGAGAAGAAAAAAAACCAAGACGCTGACAGGGAACAAACGAAGCAATCACAGAGTACGGTGGGGAAGAGAAAAAATATGGACCAAACCCTAAAGAAAAAGGAATGCAACAACAGGTGGGTCCTAGAAAGAAAACAAGGGCATACTAACAGAGATGAGATTATATGAAATCATAATACACCCGTACATCCACAAAATACGAAGGAACAGAAGAGAAAAACACAGGGATGACAGGCACAATTACACAGTTCGGGGGGTCTCCCCGCCCCCAGCATCCAAACCGCCAACAGGGGTAACGGGAAGAATTCAGGCGGCCTACCTGAACCCCAGGCCAGAAAAAACAGTGCTTCAGGCGGCCAGACCAGGCCGCAGAATAGAGAGTTCAATGGGTCGGGTGGCTGGCCCAGAGAGCAGAATGGGCGCGGCAGTCCTTCTGGCGGCTGACCTGCATTGCTCAGCCACCAGGACCGCAGGGGAGAGAAAGGCAACGGCCTCCCGGCAGAGGGGCATGGCGAGGGCGAGCCGGGTCAAAAGTGAGGGGTCCATATGGCCCCTGGTGGAGAAGGCTTGGGGGGATGATGAAGGTGAAGATGAGGACGATGGTGAAGATGGGGGAGAAGATGAGCTGGTCCAGTGTCCAGTGGCAGGGGATCTGCAGCTCCCTCACCGAACTTGGATCCAGCTGGTGCTGCACCCTCGTCGGACCCCGATTGGGTCTCGATTGCACCCGTGACGGACCCCGATTGGGTCATGGCTGCACCCGCGTCGGACCCCGACTGGGTCGGCACCACACCAGAACCGACCTCCAACCCCGAACCCGGAACCTCTGGCACAGCGGGCGAAGGCAGCTTCTCGCCGGCGACCCTGGGAGAAGGCTCGGGAGAGAGAAAAGAACCGGGATCAGGATCACCGGCAGCGCCAGAATCCGGCGAGACAAGCTCGGACGCAGCGGGCGGCTGCACCCGGCTCGTCTCCCCAAGAGACAGGCAAAAATGCTCGAGAAAGGAAAGGAGAAAGACAATACAGAGCACTTGCCTGATCTCAGGTTCTGACGCTGTCCAGGACTTCGAAGATCCGGGCTCAGACGGCAGGAGGTCGTCATCCGACTCCCACTCAGCTACGTCGGGCTCCGCAGCTGGCATGATGGTATCTGCAGCCTCTGGATCCTCCGGTACCGATGCCCACGCTGACGGCCAGCACGGCGTGGTGGCAGGGGACCCTCGACCCGCTGGACCGGACCGCTCGTCCGTGGAGACCAGGGGACGCTTCCTCGTTGGCGCATGTTCCATGCTGCAGGCCGCTCTCCTCCTCCGCCCATGATGTGGCTGTGGGACCGGAACCAGGCTCTCCAGAACCGCAGGCCCCCTCCTCATCCGGCGACGTTGGCCTGGCGTTGAGGACCACTCAGCGGAGGGAGACACAGAGGATGCGGGATCAAAAACTAAAGCCACAGCAGGTGGTGGGAGCTCGGGGGGCTGCGAATCCCAAACTCCACCCCCAGGTGTCTGACAAGGCAAATCACAATAATGAGAATATGGATGAGTTTGGACTTGCCTGTCACCTGGAGGCTGGATGGTGCCTGCTGCGGCGGACGTTGTTCCTCCCCTTCCCCGCCGGACGGTGACAGAGGGCCCCCTGGGAGGACGAGGGGCAGCCGCTCGAGATGCTTCCGGGACGGGGCTTGCCGAAACAGGACTCCAGAGACACACAGCAGCCGGGATAGGCGACGAGGAGGAGGGGGCGACAGCCGAGACGAGCCGGGCACGAAGCGCTGACGGGACAGCAGGAGAAGATGGCCCAGGGGACAAGGCTGCGGGGATTCCCCTCTGACGAGGCGCAGGAGTGACAGCTGCGTGGGAGATTGAGCCCTTGTGGTGACCCGGAACTGGATCCGGACGGGATTCAAGCCAAGGTTGTCTGTGGAGGTGACGACGGTTTCTGGCAGAGGGCGAGGTGAAGGTGAGGTCCGGGAATCGTTGCTCCTGTGCAGAGACTGAGGCGAGGAGGTCGGCGAACTCAGGAAAGACACTTAACCCGGGATTCCTCTCCACCAGTCTGACTGCCGCTGCCACGTGCTTCATAATTACAGAAGGATGCACAGCGGAGCGAGCAGCAGCCACTCGGTCCCAGATCTTGATTGCTGTCAGCTGCAGTTCCTCTGGGGGAATCCCGACTGACGTCATGCCCGATGGGGAAAGACGTCTGGATGGTGCGAACTCTCGGGCCGGAACGGAGGCAGGAGCGGGATCCCGAAGCAAGGGGCGACGATTCCTCCTCTTCGGCTTCCTGCCGGGATTTCCCTCCAGCCCACGGAGTATCTCACGCTGTGCGGCGATGTCGTATCTCCTCGCGCTAACTTTGGGGTGATTAACGAAGCGGGGGAGATGAATGAGGACATCCTCAGCTTGGTCCAGGTACCGGTGCACGTCGCTGCTGAAGTTGAGGAGGGAGGCGGTGATGAGGATTTCAACAACGCACTCAAGAGCGTCTGCCAGATCGTCGCTCTGACTCTGAGTGCGGGCCCTCCGCGACGGCATGTCTCCAGCACGGTACCCAGACAGGTAGGAACAACAGTCCAATTTATGCAACACTCACGGTGAATGGCGTCTCAGTGTGACGCCTCTCTCTAGACGTTCTGGCAGCAGTCTACTGTCACGGTGGCCCTCGCAAGCCACCATAAGGCGCCAACAGTCACCAGTGAGTTTGCAGAGGTGTTTATTATTAAAGGTAAGGGAACAGGGGATAACACACACTAACAAAGGAAAGAGCCACAGTGGGCTAAAACACACTACAACGAGGATGGGATAACAACAGGATAACTCACAACTGAAGATCATGAGAAGACGGCGTCTGAGCCGGGGGATGCCCGATGCTTCAGACAGCGAGGAGTCTTCACGGAGCTCTGATAGGGAGATAAACAGAGACTGCTGCATCGGGGTGCATTTGGCATCCGCTTTTAACGCCGGTCACTAATGACCCCGAATGCAGCACAGCTGTTTCGGCCTTGACAGCAGGAAGCTCCACCGGGCGCTGTCACAATAAGAGCCCGGGAAGCCAGAAGGAACACACTGCTGTCAAAGCCAGAAAAGGATGATGTATGACCCGAGCGCGGACGAGATCGGCGCTCGGGTCATGACAGTTACAGGCTGAAGATGTGATAACAGTCACTTTCTATCAGACAGCTGACACTGTGATCCACTGAAGTTAAAACACATTTACTTGCTACCTGGATAAAGATTATTCAAAAATGGATTTTGATCTCCAAAAGGAATTTGAGGGACTGGATCATGTCTCTGTCACAGCAGACATTTGGACTGTGGGTAATGGACATTTTCTTTGGATTAAATCCATATCATAAAGGGAAGTTAAACATGGACAGCTTTATGCAGGGTTGCCAACTCTCACTCCATAATGAGGAAATTACTGGCAATAGCATGTTGATATTCTTCAGATTTTTCCCCACAACAAGAGCTCTCAAGGCAGGATAAAGCAGACTGAACATGTTCTAAAAGCTCTGTCTGAAAGAGTCTGTTTTTAACCTGACATTAATAAACCCGTAATGCAATCCATTAATTAAACTATCTTGCTATATGTGCAAGATGATTTAAGTATACATTTAAAAGTAACGTGAAAGTTACTTTTTCAAGTAAGTAGTTACTTTAATCATGCAGTAATTGGTAAAGTAACTCAGTTACTTTTGAAAAGAAGTAATGAGTAACTGCAATTATTAGTTACTAATTTTAAGTAACTTGCCCAACTCTGACAAGTACATTCTGGTGGTTATCAACCATTTTCCTCACTTTGCCCAGGTGTATGCATGCACCAACAAGTCAGCTAAAACTGCTGCTGAAAAGATCTTTGGAGACTTTGTTCTCAAGTTTGGGTTTCCAGCCAGGCTGCATCATGATCAAGGGAAAGAGTCTGAGAATAAGCTCTTCTCCAAGCTGGAAGAATACAGTGGTGTTCAAGGTTCATGCACGACAATGTATCATGCAGTTGGTACCGGTCAAGCCGAGATTTAATAGGTTTCTAATTTATTTCAAAAAAGCTCCTGTTGTGACTTCCGGTTATGGCTGCCACGTGAGAAGGACACGTCTCACTCTGCTCTGCTCCTGGAGAAAAAAAATCGGCAAATAATTCTCTCATTTGGGACAGAACGTATCCCAGCGTTTGGGCGAGGATATGTCGGTGAAGCCTAAGGCTGGAAAACCAGGTAGAGGAAAAAGCGAGCCGCCGAAACAGTCCAAATTAACGGACTTTCACGTCTGTGACGCAGTAGATAAAGCTCCATATATGGCGGAGGAAGCTAGCAGCGATGCGGTATCTGCGGGAAACGGCACAGGTGCGGTGCTAGCTGCCATAAGTTCAATGAGAGCAGACTTTTCCTCTAAATTTGATGGGATTATGGCAGCGTTGGAAGGAACGAGAAAGGAATTGGGTGACTGTGTAGAACGAATGGCGCAGGTGGAGCTTCGTGTCTCTAGTGCTGAGGATGACGTCACCGGTCTTCAATTAAAGGTGCGCACTTTGGAAAAAAAAATAAATGTCTGGAAGATAATGTCCTGGATTTGGAGTCCCGGTCGAGACGGAACAACTTGAGGCTGGTGGGTCTACTGGAGGAATCCGAAGGTCGGGACTCATGTTCCTTTCTGGAAAAGTGGATTCCGGAGGCGCTGGGCAGCGCGGAGCTGCAATCAGCAGTGGTTCTGGAAAGCGCACACCGTATTGGCCCACGGAGAGATAAGGGACCACCTAATTATGAAGTTCCTCAGCAACAGAGACAGGATGAAGATCTTCAACGCTGCACGAGCTAAAGGAGAGATTAAACACCAGGACCAGCAGGTGCAGTTCTACCCAGATTTGGCCACAGGAATCCAACAATTGAGGAAGCAGTTTGATCCCGTACGTAAAGAGCTGCGCAACCTTGGGATTCGTCATGGTGTAATTTATCCTGCGAGACTGTTGACCACATATGGGGGCAGAACACACATCTTCAAGACCCCAGAGGAGGCGCAGGAGTTCATCAAGAAGATCCAAGAAGAGACTGGTGGGAGCTAAGCATGAACAAAATATAAGGTAGAATATTTAAGCATTTGCACAGGCATCTGACTGACTTGAAGCAAATAGCAAGTTTACAAAATATAGATTGTATTATATATTAAAAAAAAAACAACAAAAAAAACTATGATGTACAAAGTTGCTAAAAATTTTAAAGTTAAGTTGGAAAACTACAGAGGAGAGTTAATGTTACATCATTAAAAGCAGTAGAGTTAGGGTGATTGGGAGGATGAAGATGGAGTGGCTTTGGCTGTTCCTCGTGGGTGTGGAGCGGTCGATGGCTATATCGGGAGATGGAATTTTTCTTTTGATTTTGGGGGGATCGCCACAAATGTGGGAAGGGGGAATTTGTTTGTGTGTAGTTTGTAGGATGAATGTTCAACCACTCATTTTTTTGCTTCTCTGTATGAGCATGTTTACACTGCAAGGTAATCCCAAACTCCCTATTGATCATAAACCAAAGCGTTAATCTTAATTTAACTTCATGGAATTGCAGAGGTCTACAAAATTAAAAAAAAACAAGTTATGAATAAAATAAAAGACATGGGTTCAAAAATTGTGTTTTTACAAGAAACTCATCTAATAGAGGAGGATGTAAAAAGAATTAGGAGTAGATGGCAAGGAAGTGTTTTCACCTCATCATTTTCATCCCGAGCCAGGGGAGTTATGACTCTCATACATAAATCAGTCCCATTTCAAATGAAAAATGTAATTGGAGACAAATTTGGAAGATATTTAATCATTCAAGGATCTTTGCTATTAGAAAATATAAATTTGGTGAACTTATATGGTCCCAATATAGATGATCAAAAGTTCTTTGCTAATTTATTTCTTATCTTATCATCACTTACAGGGCAACATATAATAGCAGGGGATTTTAATTGTACATTGAATCCTGGTATAGATAGATCAACAGGACTGGACTGTACGCACAATGGATGTAGGATGACCATTAGTCATTTTATGAAAGAATTGAGATTGCTAGATATATGGAGAGAAATGAAACCACAAGTTAAAGCCTACTCTTGTTATTCCAATACCTACAAGACATTCTCACGTATTGATTATTTTTTGATCTCCACAGAATTGAGGTCCAAGATTCAAAACTGCTTTTATGATAACATCGTGATCTCTGATTATGCACCCTGCTGTCTAATATATGTAGATAAGAAATTGACAAAGGAACCAGGTAGATGGCAATTTCAGCATAAATGGCTTCAGGATGAGGAATTTGCTAAATACATAGAAAAACAGATGAGTTCTTTGACATCAATACTACACAAACATCAGCATGTGTAAAGTGGGAGGCTTTCAAAGCTTTTATTAGGGGACACATTATTAGTTATACAGGTTCAAAATCTAAGAAGACTCGAGAGGAGAGAGTCCAACTGGAACATAAAATAAAAATTCTTCAAGAAAGAGTATATGCAGGAAGAGATCCAAGGTTGGAGAACGAATTACTGATTTTGAGAGCTGAATATGACAAAAAATCAGCGAATAGAGCTGCCTCGAGTCTTCTAAGATTGAAACAATCTTTTTATGAACAAGGTGAAAAATCAGGAAAGTTATTGGCATGGCAGATTAAACAATTAGAATCTAAAACACCAGTTACCAGTATTATAAGTAACGGACAGGTAGTTATAGATCCTTTAGAAATTAATAGAGCCTTTAGAGATTACTATGAAAATTTATATGATACCAAAAATGAATCTGACTTAACAAAACTACATGGGTTTTTGAACGAACTATTTATACCGTGTATTCCAAATGAAAATAGGGAGATACTGGAGTCTAAAATTAGTCAAGAAGAAGTTGGACTAGCTATTGATAATATGAAATCAGGAAAAAGTGCAGGACCAGATGGTCTTCCAGTTGACCTTTATAAAAAATTTAAGAATAAATTAACAAAACCTTTTTTGGAAATGGTTTTAGAAGCATTTCAAAATAGTAATTTACCATCATATATGAATAATGCCTTAATTATACTGTTGCCAAAACCAGGTAAGCCTTCTAATAAATGTGAAAATATGAGACCAATAAGCCTATTAAATGCCGACCTTAAGATAATCTGTAAAATTTTAGCAAGACGAATACAAGAAATTTTACCAAATATTATTAATCGAGATCAGAATGGCTTTATAAAGGGAAGACAAGGCTTCCATAATGTAAGAAGACTTTTTAATATTATTTATTCTAATAAAGAAGCACCGGATACAGCTCTCTTATCACTGGATGCCGAAAAAGCCTTTGATAGAGTTGAATGGCCCTTTCTTTTTGAAGTCTTACAAAGGTTTGGACTTGGAAATAATTTCATAAAATGGGTTCAGATAATATATAATAATGCTACTGCAGAAATCCTAACAAATAACAATATTTCAAAATCAATAAAAATCAATAGAGGATGTCGACAAGGCTGTCCACTTTCACCTTTACTGTTTACTATGGCAATTGAACCTTTAGCGATGGCGATACGTCTACAGTCACAAATATATGGAATTAAAGTTGGACCAACAGAACATAAAATCTCCCTGTATGCCGATGACATAATTTTGTTTATGTCGAATCTTAAAAAATCAATTCCGACCTTGATGAATTTAATCAAGAATTTTGGGGAAATATCAGGATATAAAATAAATAAAACTAAATCTTCAATATTAATGCTAAATGAGACCCAGAGAAATTACCCAGCCCCTGAGGTAAATCAATTCAGTGTTGTAAATCAGTTTAAATATTTAGGAATCCAAATTGTGCCTAAGCTAGAATCAATCGCCAGTGTCAATTATGAAGCCTTAATGACAGATATTGATGAGTTACTTCAGAGATGGATGTCACTACCAATGTCGATGATCGGGAGAATTAATATACTTAAAAGTAATATCTTACCTAAAATACTTTATTTATTTCAATACATTCCCTTACCACCACCTTTAGATTTATTCTCAAGAATTAAAAAAAAGTTAGTGGAATTTATATGGAACAACAGGAGGGCTAGATTACGTCTGTCTTTATTATATTTACCATTTGATCGTGGAGGTCTGAAATGTCCAAATTTTATGTTGTATTATTGGTCGGCACAACTGAGGTCTATGACATATTATTTTTCATCAAATGATCTCCCTCACTGGACTGAAATGGAATCATACAATTTGCCTTTACCTCTTCCCATATTCATATACTCAGATTCGGCAAAAAAATTACAAAAACAAGTTAAAAATCCATTTGTAAAGCATATGATCAAAATATGGTGTGAAGCTAAAAACTATTTAAAAGAACCACAGTTATTGTCACAATTTAGTCCAATATGGGGTAATCAATATTTTAAACCAGGGAGAGCGGACGCTGTATTTAAAGTATGGAATTTAAAAGGGATACAAAAGATTCAGGATTTATATATGCCATGTGCAGAAAACATAATGTCTTTTGAAGAGCTGAGGATCAAATTTAATCTCAATAGAACACATTTTTTTAAATATCTTCAACTTAGAAACTTTATTCGATCAAATCAAAATAAAGCTCTCACTCGACCTATCTATTCATCCTTGGAAAAAATGTTGATGAAAGATAGTAAAAGAAAGGGTATTATTTCAGAGTTTTATAACTCATTGACACTATTTTCAAGTGAAAATTCACTGAAAAGATTAAACTACTGGAAAGAAGATCTGCAAACTGAAATTTCAGAGGAACAATGGGAATTGGCTTGTACAGAAGCTCAAACCAAATCAATAAATGTACGCCTTAAATTGATACATTTCAAATGGTTAATGCGGATGTATGTTACACCGGAGGAGTTAAATAGATATAATAAAAATATACCAGATACATGCACAAAATGCATGGAAAGTAAAGGAACTCTATTTCATTGTGTATGGGAATGTAGATTAATAAGAATGTTTTGGGAAGAGGTGAGGGTAACAATTGAAAAAATAATCTCAAAACAAATCATATTGAATCCTAAACTGTTTTTGTTGGGTCTGTACCCAGAAAAGCATAATTTTAATAAAAGTGAAAGAACATTCATAGACCTCAGTTTGCTTAATGCCAAAAAATGTATTGCACTATTATGGAAAAAGACTCATAGACCAGATGTGACTCAGTGGTTAAGACAGATGTTAACAAACCTTCCATTAGAAAGAATAACATATATACTGAAATCAAAGGAAATTGTGTTTGAGAATATATGGAGACCTTTTATTGATTATGTAAAAAATTTAAACATAACTCTTGAAGAAGAAGGTGAATGATGTGTGTGGACCTTGTAAATTCCAAACTGGTGAACATAATATGTATACTTATGTAATGGATTGTCTAGACTAAACAGAGGAGCATTGTTGAAGACTTGATTTTGTTGGTGGTTGTTGGTGTTTTTAGTGCATTTTTTTGTAGTACTTTAGTGTTAGTGTTTGATTGTGTCATGTTTGTTAAAAAAAAGGTTCAATAAAGATATTGTGGGAAAAAAAAAGCTCCTGTTGTAACAAATAGTGCTTCACCATGTTGAGCAAGAGAGAACGCCATAGTTATCCGATTATGGCCTACTAATATGCAGGTGCATGTGTGTGTCAGGTATTTTAAAGCAAATATTGTATATTTAACCACAGGTACTGTGTAATGAGTTGCTGGGAACATGTTTTATAAGCATGGTTGTATTGTATGGATTGTGAAGTAATGTACTGGTAACTGCCTGTGGGAGGGTTTAAGCATCATTTGGCAAGTAGCACGCTGGATGCAGCCACGTTGCATTATGCTGGACTGATGCGCGTGTATTTCTGTGCTTTCAGTGATAAGGAAAAGTAAAGTTCACCATTACTAAACTTCGTGCACGCCTGGAACTGTCTTTTGTCCAAGTGTGCAACATAAGGCAGGGGTCAGAAACCATGATGGCTCTTCAGCTCCTATGCTGTGGCTCCCTGCAGTTACATTTCAAAACACATGGAAATTATTGAAGGTCATTTTAATTGTTTTATTTATCAATTGGATACACACTATGTAACTAAGGTGTGCAGCTGAATGAAATGCAAACACCCAAACAAACCAACTAGGGTAGCCCTGGTTAACATCGTGACTACATGGCGACTACATGGGACGGCAGTGGCTCAGGAGGTAGAGCAGGTTGTCCACTAACCACAGGGTTGGCGGTTCAAATCCCGCTCTCCCAAGATATCCTGCCGTTGTGTCCCTGGGCAAGACACTTTACCCCAATTGCTCCTGGTGGGTCTGGAAGCGCCATGTTAGGCAGCATGCCACCATCAGTGTGTGAATGGGTGGATTGCAGGATCTGTAAAGCGCTTTGGTCATCAAGAGATGAGAATAAAAGCGCTATATAAGTGAATGCCATTTACCATTTACCATTTTACATACCCCTTTGAGATGGTATCGATAGACTTTATGCACCTGGAAAGCTACAAAGGAGGATATGAGTACCAGTGTTGGCAGTAATGCATTACTGTAACGCCACTACTTTTGCAGTAACGTACTGTGTCGTGAAAATACTGTTTAAAAATTCAGGAATGTGTTACCAAAAACATGCAGGTTTGGTTAATTGGCATCAACTGGGGAGGTATGAATGTGAGTTGTCCCTTGCCCCTTCCCCTCAGGCTACAGTTGTAAATAAGAATGTGTTCTTAATCTATCCTGCCTGGTTAAATAAAGGTTAAACAGAAAATAAATTACTTACAGTTACTGAAATTTGATCAGACGCATTACTCATTTTATTAATATGGATAGATGTTTTTAGTGCAAATAAATGAATATACAAAGTGACCCTACCATAGCTGAGACGTAGCCGTCAGTCGACGTGACCTGTTGCAGAGAGCTAAGTCTTCACTACTGAGCGCAGGAAAAGATAAAGCTACTTTGTTTTTGTGGAAATAGACAGATTGTTTTTCCTTTGTCACAGTGAAGGACAAAAGCATATTGGTGGGTTGCAAGCTAAAGTGCTGGTTGAGACCTACTGCAATCTTGAGAAGCGCTTGAAAACAGCAACAAGCTCCGACAAAGCTAATGCTAAGTAAGGTCTAGATATGCTACCAACACCATGTTAGTGGAGCTACGCTATCTGAACAGCCACAGCTGGATGTAAAGTGGAAATACTCTTGTCTTAACACCCACAGCTGGATTTCAAGCACAGGTATGCATCTGGACAGTTTGTGACCCAGCAAGAATTAAACCAATTGATTGCCAGATACATCGTTACAGGCTGAAGATATGATAACAGTCACTTTCTATCAGACAGCTGACACTGTGATCCACTTAAGTTAGAATACATTTACTTGCTACCTGGATAAAGATTATTCATAAATGGATTTTGATCTCCAAAAGGAATTTGAGGGACTGGATCATATCTCTGGCACAGCAGACATATGGACTGTGGGTAATGGACATTTTCTTTGGATTAAATCCATGTCATAAAGGGAAGTTAAACATGGACAGCTTTATGCAGGGTTGCCAACTCTCACTCCATAATGAGGAAACTACTGGCAATAGCATGTTGATATTCTTCAGATTTTTCCCCACAATAAGAGCTCTCAAGGCAGGATAAAGCAGACTGAACATGTTCTAAAAGCTCTGTCTGAAAGAGTCTGTTTTTAGCCTGACATTAATAAACCCATAATGTAATCCATTAATTAAATTATCTTGCTTTGTGTGCAAGATGATTTAAGTATGCATTTAAAAGTAACGTGAAAGTTACTTTTTCAAGTAACTAGTTACTTTACTTACTCATCAAAATGGCGGCGGCGCGCATGGACGCAGCGGCCCCTCTTGGCATCAGCGAGTGTGAGAGTTTTGAGTGTTTTGATCATCTCAGATGTACATTCTGTAAAACTTACAACCGTGAGACCTTATTAAACATCAAGGTACTGCACACTGCAAGAATCGCGGCGCTCGGTTGTGATTTGGACATTCTCCGCCAGCATGGAATTCTGGCGGAGTCCCCGCTGGAAGCTACCCGAGAGAGGAGGAAGCACAGACGGTGTAAACGCAGGCAAAAGTGTGGAAAAAGGGCCGGGATCCATGCTAGGCTAAAGGCTAACCCCTCCAGACCAGCTGTACTGTCGCTTCTTCTCTCTAACATCCGCTCCCTCGACAACAAGCTGGATGAGCTGCGTCTGCTGAGAGAAACCTGGAGAGAGTGGAGGGACTGCTGTGTGCTTGTGTTCACGGAGACTTGGCTCCACGACAACATCCCTGACGAGGCCATTCAACTGGAAGATATGGCGATGTTCCGTGCCGACAGAGTAACGGCGAGCTCTGGTAAGAGCCGTGGGGGGAGACTATGCATCTATGTTAACAAGAACTGGTGCGTTAATGCCACATTAGTATCTAAACAATGCTCTCCGTTGGTGGAGTTCGTTATTGTAAATTGTCGGCCATATTATTTGCCGAGGGAATTCAGCAACGTGTTTGTAGCGACTGTTTACATAGCGCCGAGCGCTAACGCTAATGCTAAGAAGGCACTCGGGGAACTGCACAATGCAATTAGTGAAATCCAAGCTTCACATCCGGACAGTTTTGTGGTGGTTGCGGAGGATTTTAACCACACCAGCTTAAAGACTGTGCTCCCCAAGTTTAAACAATGTGTAGACTTTAAGACCAGAGGAGAGAATGTTGGTCTTAGTGTACACAAACACAGATGCCTATAAGGTGACACCCCGCCCCCACCTCGGCCTTTCTGACCACATATCCGTGATGCTGGTGCCTGCCTACGAACCTTTATTGAAGCGCAGCAGGCCAGCAGTGAAACAAATCAGGATTTGGCCAGAGAGTGCAACCTCTGCACTGAAAGACTGTTTTCTGCACACAGACTGGGAGGTTTTCAAAATAGCAGCCTCCCAGGAAGACAAGACAGATGTGGAGGAGTATGCTGAAACGGTCACCAGCTACATCGCGAAGTGCACAGAGGATGTCACTACAGTGAAGACCATCACTATGCGGGGTAATCATAAGCCCTGGAAGACTGCAGAGGTGCGCTCGCTGCTTACAGCCAGAGATGCAGCCTTCAGAGCGGAGGACAGGATCGCTCTCCGCTCAGCCAGGTCTGCGCTCTCAAAGGGAATTAAGGCGGCGAAGCGCGCCTATGCGGAGAAAATCCAGGGACACCTCTGTGACACTAGGAACACCAAGCAGATGTGGCAGGGAGTTTGGACACTGACGGGCTATAAGTCTAGGAAGGGGGTCGATGATGACGACGCTTCACTTCCAGACAGGCTCAACGACTTCTTTGCACGTTTTGAAGCATCTAACCCGACAACCAGAGGGAGGGCTGGCCCACCCCCACCATCGGTCGGACCAGCTTTTACCATCAACACAGCGGACACACGGAGCACCCTAACCAGAGTCAACCCACGTAAAGCTGCAGGTCCGGACAACATCCCGGGACGTGTACTCCGAGACTGTGCGAGCGAGTTGGTGGATGTCCTGACTGACATTTATAACATCTCCCTGAGTCAGGCCATTGTTCCCAGATGCTTCAAGACCTCTATCATTGTACCGGTGGCAAAGAAACCAGTTGTGTCCTGTTTGAATGACTATCGTCCTGTTGCACTGACACCAATTGTGATGAAGTGTTTTGAACGGCTTGTCAAACCACACATTACAGCCTGCCTCCCTGCATCACACGACCCGCTCCAGTTTGCATATCGTTCAAACCGCTCCACGGAGGATGCTATAGTCACCACCCTACACTCTGTCATCACCCACCTGGACCAGAAAGACACCTACGCCAGACTCCTGTACATTGATTTCAGTTCAGCATTCAACACCATTATTCTCCAGAGGCTGATGGAGAAATTACTCCTTCTCGGTCTGAACACCGCCACATGTCTCTGGATCCTGGATTTCCTGACTGAGAGACCTCAGTTTGTCCGGGTTGGAAACAACATCTCCAACTCTGTCATGCTGAGCACCGGATCCCCTCAAGGCTGCGTACTCAGTCCACTGTTGTTTACACTTCTAACACATGACTGTGTATCCAGACACGAGGAGAACCAGATTATTAAGTTTGCAGATGACACCACGGTGGTGGGACTTATTCAGAGGGATGAGGAATCAATGTACAGGGAAGAAGTGAGAGACCTGGAGGGCTGGTGCAGGGACAACAATCTGGTGCTCAACGTGGACAAAACAAAGGAGATGATTATCGACTTCCGGCGGTCACAGCCTGAACATGTCCCCCTCAGCATCGGTGGCCGTTTAGTGGAGAGAGTGGAGAATATCAAGTTCCTCGGAGTGCAGATCTCGCAGGACCTGACCTGGAGCAAGAATTCCTTGGGGATCAGGAAGCGGGCTCAGCAGAGACTGCACTTCTTGAGGAAACTCAAACAGGCCTCTCTCCCCATCTGCATCCTCAGGACCTTCTACAGAGGTGTGGTGGAGAGTGTTCTGATGTACTGCATTGCTACATGGTACTCCAGCTGCAGTATGTCAGACAAAAAAGCCCTGCAGAGGATAGTCAAGGGAACTGAGAGGGTAATTGGAGTCTCCCTCCCCTCTGTCCAAGAACTTTTTCAGAACCGTTGTAGGAGCAGGGCACTGAACATTGTCAAGGACCGTTCTCACCCTCTGCATAAACACTTTGAACTTCTGCCATCTGGTAAACGATTCCGGAGCATCAGAGGCAGAACCACCAGACTGATCAACAGCTTCCTTCCACAAGCTGTCAGGATGCTGAACAGTTGACCCGGAATCTCTCATACACACTACTGCATCTACGGACATTATGTATGTTATTTGTATATTATAGTTAGTTAGTTTTTCCCAAGTATGTCTCAGGGATGTGTGAATGGATGGGGTGGGGTGGGGGGGTATATGTGTGAGTGTGTCTTACAGTATATCATGCTGCTTCTATGTATATGGATGCCGAGAGAAACGCAATTTCATCTTGCCTGCACTACAGTTGTATGTACAGCAATATGACAATGAAGTTTGATTTGATTTGATTTGATTTGATTTAATCATGCAGTAATTGGTAAAGTAACTCAGTTACTTTTGAAAAGAAGTAACGAGTAACTGTAATTATTAGTTACTATTTTTTAGTAACTTGCCCAACACTGACAAGTACATTCTGGTGGTTATCAACCATTTTCCTCACTTTGCCCAGGCGTATGCATGCACCAACAAGTCGGCTAAAACTGCTGCTGAAAAGATTTTTGGAGACTTTGTTCTCAAGTTTGGGTTTCCAGCCAGGCTACATCATGATCAAGGGAAAGAGTCTGAGAATAAGTTCTTCTCCAAGCTGGAAGAATACAGTGGTGTTCAAGGTTCATGCACGACAACATATCATGCAGTTGGTACTGGTCAAGCTGAGAGATTTAATAGGGTTCTAATTTATTTCAAAAAAGCTCCTGTTGTAACAAATAGTGCTTCACCATGTTGAGCAAGAGAGAATGCCATACTGTAGTTATTCGATTATGGCCTACTAATATGCAGGTTCATGTGTGTGTCAGGTATTTTAGAGCAAATATTGTGTATTTAACCACAGGTACTGTGTAATGAGTTGCTGGGAACATGCTTTACAGGCACGGTTGTACTGTATGGATTGTGAAGTAATGTGTAACTGCCTGTGGGAGGGCTTAAGCATCATTTGGCAAGTAGCCTGCTGGATGCAGCCATGTTGCATTATGCTGGACTGATGCACTTGTATTTCTGTGTTTTCAGTGATAAGGAAAAATAAAGTTCACCATTATTCAACTTCAAGCACACCTGGAAATGTCTTTTGTCCAAGTGTGCAACAAAAATTGGAGGCACAGCTGGGATGGATTGACATCATGCTCTGAGTGACTGCAGCAGTTGAGGTGACAGCCGAACGATGACATCAGGAGCGCGCAGCTATGGGAGCGTGCCTGCTTCACACAGCATGGATTCAGAGGAGCTGGCAGAGACGGTGTCACAGGAGCTGTGGGTTCTGCAGCCGGACCAGCTCAGAGATGTGTGTGAGGGGGTTAAAATCTCGAGTAAAAAAGTCACAACAAGGCGAGTGTTAATCAAAAAAATTACGGATTCCATGAACAGTGCAATTGATAAAGAAGATGATGATGTTGCAAAATGTTATTTGACACACTTGGTGAAATTAGTAGAAGACATAAAAATAAAGACTGTAAACACTGACTGTGATGAAAATACAGCGAGCACAATGCAGCACAGTCAAAAAACAACTGAAGATATTAGTTTGGCTGAAAAATATTCACAGCTGCAGCTAAACAGTCAAGCTCTGCAGGAGGAGGTAAAGAGGCTGGGTGAAAAAGTGAACAGTGCATCTTCAAGTCAAATACCAGCCCCACAACATGCACTTTTGACAACAGGCTTCCAGAAGTGACAATTAGAAGAGAATTTAAGATCTGTGGTCAGATTGTGTACCATCATCTGCAGTACAGGCCCCCCCCCAGGGAACAGTTCTGGCTCCCTTCCTGTTCACCCTCTACACTACTGACCTTTCACACAACACACCACACTGCCATCTACAGAAGTTCTCTCATGACTCTGTGATCATTGGCCTCATCTCAGATGGGGATGACGTGGAGTACAGAGGACTTATCCAGGACTTCTTGGACTGATGTCTGCGGAACTGCCTCTAGATCAATGCGGGGAAGACCAAGGTAAACTGCTGGTGGACTGTCGTAGATGTGGACAACCCCCCACAACAGCGGTTAACATCCAGGGAACAGACACTGAGATGGTGACATCTTACAAGTACCTGGGTATTCACCTCAACAATAAACTGGACTGGTCACACAACACCAACACGCTCTACAAGAAGGGGCAGCACAGGCTGTTCCTCCTGAGGAGACCCAGGTCTTTTGGAGTGCAGGGGGCACTCCTGAAGACCTTCTACAACTCTATGGTGGCATCAGCCATCACGTATGGAGTGGTCTGCTGGGGCAGCGGCATCATGGCAGCCAACAGGAAGAGACTCAACAGACTGATCAAAAAAGCCAGTTCTGTCCTGGGCCGCCACCTCGACACAGTGGAGGAGATGGGAGCGAGGACGATGGTGGCTAAGCTGTCATCTCTGCTGGAGTCCGAGTCCCACCCCATGCAGGACACGCCAAACACACTGAGGAGCTCAATTAGCGGCAGGCTGCGCCATTCTAGGTGCTCGAGGGAGAGGCTCCACAGGTCCTTCCTACCTGCTGTTGTCAGACTTTACAACCTAACCTGTGCTCCTCATAGAGGTCATACTAAACACCACTACCTTGCACAATAGGGATCGTCTCCTCCAATACACAATAAAGACAATTACAATTATTATTGAGGATGGCAACACCACTGCTCCTTCAACTGTGAAATATGCTGTCTGGGTTTACATTTCTACATTGCCAGGTAACTTAGCTAACTGTAATGCTGTTACTAGCAGCATTAGGCATTACATTAGGGCTGCACGGTGGCGCAGTGGTTAGCACTGTGGCAGCACAGTTTACCCTTGGCCGGGGGATTGTGGGGATCGTGGGATCGTGGGTTCGATCCCAGCCCCCGACCAACAGTGATCTGTGTGGAGTTTGCATGTTCTCCCCGTGTTGCGTGGGTTTACTCCGGGATTTCTCCGGTTTCCTCCCACATGCCAAAAACATGCATGTTAGGTTAATTGGCTGTTCTAAATTGTCCCTAGATATCTGTTTCCTATAGGCCCTTAGAATAGAGGGTTAGTACTAATGAAAGCGCTTTGAGTGGTCTTTGTGACTAGAAAAGCGCTATATAAGTGCAGGTTAGTTAGTTAGTTAGTTAGTTATTATTACCTAACTGCACTGTTCCTGCATTGGGTATATATATACTGTGTACATATGTATATTTACTGTTTTGTTATCCAATTCTTATCTTATTATCATATTTATTATTGCTCTGAGTGCTGCTATCCCTTTGCTGTTGCAATCCTGCAATTTCCCCATTATGGGACTAATAAAAGTTTTATCTTATCAGATTGGGGGAAAGGACAGAAAGACCAACTCTCACACAACCTTGATGCATCAAATTGACAGAGGTTTAAGAATAGGACACAATGAAGTGGAAGTCATAGAAGCCGTGGTAAAGTGAATAAGACCAGGTTTGAGTCTGCGTGGCATGCTTGAAATAAAAAATGACCTCACACTGCCCCAACTTAAGACTATATTAAAGGGACATATCAAAGAGGACAGTTCCACAGATTTGTACTACAGACTGGTCAGCATCACCCAAGACAGCAGTGAGTCTCCCCAAAACATCCTATTTAGAGCTACTGAATTAAAAGAGAGACTGTTACTAGCTTCTAAGGAAGTGGGATCAAATGAGCACTACAGCCCTGAGCTCATCCAGAAGAAATTTTTGAGAAGAGTTAGCACTGGACTCTTGAGTGATCATATTAAGTTTCAACTGAAACCTTATCTAAATGAAATGGATGTAACAGATGAAACCGTTATTAACATCATGAATGAGACTGCAAGTGTTGAATTAGAGAGACAAAGCAAACAAAGGAAGACATTGTGTAATAAAGCTCCAAAAGTAAAGGAACTGCAAACAGAAATACAGGCTGGTCAACAGAGTCATGTTGAGGCTGAATCCAGAGTGGGGGTCAGGAGCAGTCCGTAGCGGAGGAAAAGCTGAAGAACCGGAAAGCACCTCCAACCATCAGCCAGAGAGACTCAGAACTTTATGAAACAGTTTGACAGCTCAGAGAAGAGATGGCTCAAATAAGAAAAAGCATAAATCACTCTCAAGGACCAACACACCAGGTGAGAGGGAAAGCTAAGAAAGGATGCCAAGGATGTCAAGAGCAGGGGCTTAGTGACCAGTGTGAACACTGCTTTAAATGTGGGCAGTCAGGACATTTTTTAAGGGGCTGTAGGGAACAAAGAAAAATTACTGGAATACCTGACAACACCCCTGGCACAATTCAGACTGTATTGCCCCCAAAGTCATTAGCACCTGACCAAACACCACCTGATGGAAAAGTCCATGCATTCCTTTGTGAAAAAATTAGGCAGCTGGTTAAAGCTCTACAAAGCAGACGTGAGACCTGCAAATCTTGGCGAATTAGTGGACACCCTCCTATTTTTCCATTGCTCTTTTGATGTGTTATTTTGTTATTTGTGGGAGTTCATAATGTTATTTTTCTGATAAGTGACTATACCTGTGCACTGGACAAACCATCTGTAATATTTAGTAGGTTAATTGGTGCATAAACAGAGTGACACTCATACAGGCACCTTGGGCAGCTGAGGGGTCCTTTAGGACACGGGAGGGCTAAAGCATCATCTGGGAAGTAGCCTGCAGGATGCAGCCACATTGTGTTATGTGTTACATCCATAATTGGGCAATGACGAATGCACAACTGACTCAGTTAACGGAGCTTTATTAGAATACTCGTCACATACAGTACGTATATAGGCCTACAGCACTCACCTGCAGGCCAGGTGGCCACCCCAGTCTATCCCACGTCCAACCCGGCCGCCATATTACTACTACAGCCTATTTAATGCACAACATTCCACCCCCCCTTCAAAAAAAATGCCAAGCGCATGAATAGCCCACCCATATTTGCTTCCCGACTCACACTCTAAAGCAAAATAATCACAGAAACAAATAAACCTCCTATCCATGCATACCACTAAGGCTGGGGGGGGGGGGGGGGCGGGTAGACTGCTAGCACCCACACATGGCTGGGCAGATTATTCTGCTGCCAAACATGTAAAGAAAAATAAAGCCATGTTTTAAACTAAAACAAACCCCAAAACAGCTCCACATAAAAGGACAGATAAAATTACAATACACACATAGACCCCCCCTGGTGCCCCCCCCCAACACCCACCCCACAATGGGTACATTATACAACAATCAATGTTGGGTATGTAAATTCGCACAAATAGTCAATTGAACAGGATAAACGCACCCTACCACCCAAACTCGGACATTTAAAACCAACTTACCAGTAAATCAAATCTTAGCATATGTCAATTCTACAAATTGTTAACCCACCTCCATTGAGCCAATAAAATCTCACATTTACAATATAGACCATTAAAATTTCACTCATAGGTATCATTA
Organism: Pholidichthys leucotaenia; assembly: GCA_020510985.1. Lineage (NCBI taxonomy): Eukaryota > Metazoa > Chordata > Actinopteri > Cichliformes > Pholidichthyidae > Pholidichthys > Pholidichthys leucotaenia. The sequence continues at coordinate 384,494,950 of CM035843.1, forward strand.
ATCACCCCAAATCACATTACTTATCACATTTCTCTGTTCTTCTTTTGTTTTTGTTTTTTTGAAATAGACCGGGGTACCACACCAGTAGCAAATCAAACACATCAGGACCAGGGTAAAAACACATACAAATGACAAAACAGCAAAATAAAGACAAAACAACACCCTCAGTCCTATGACGGGGCCTTCTCCGACCGCTTCTGTCTCTTGACCTTCTTCTCCTTCTTCTCCTCCAACGTCCGACCCAGCTTGTTTGGATGCCTCCAGGTCTGGTCGGACAAGCGCAGATACCCATCACTCCGAGCAGCCTCCACCTGGAACCGCCTCTGGTCATCACACCACGTGCGTGAACCGTGATCCCCTCTCATCCGGGCCTCAACCCTGGGCCGAACCACGTCTCCAACCCACAGGGAAGCCCTTTTCTTCTTACTTGGATCACTCTGGTTGCGACTGGCCTCCACCACTGATCCAGTCGCCTCGCGGGTCCGGTTCGTGCCATCCATGGTAGACCGTCATCTCGAGTGATTTATTCACACGCTCTCTGGTCTCGCCCCTTCAGCATCCGGCGTGGGCACCTCGTCCTTAAAGGCCACCCCGGGGGTCCAGTCGTGCTGTTTTGCACCCTCATCCAGGGCAGCAGAAGAACCGTCATCGGGTCCATCCCAAGGTGGTGTTGCGCGGCGCCGAACATGCTCCCCCTTTGCATTCGTGTCCAGCCAGTCTGATTCCCGCACCTCCATACCATTCACCAACGGAGTCGGTCGGCCCCACAGTCCGCATCCCGACCATTCCTGACCCGACACGGCGATGGAGAAACCCAGGCTGTAAAAGAGGTTACACCCCATGATGTTAACCCCCGCAGCGGTGACGTGAATGTGGGCCTGGGGCACAACAACAGACTTATACCAGGCCTCCATCTCCACAAATCCCAAGACTGCCAGTCTGTTCCAACCACAGCCATAATAGTCTCTTTCCTGCTGTCTTATCTGTCAGTGGGGAAACAAACTTTTCATGGTCGCCAGGTTTAAAACAGAGATAACTGCTCCAGTGTCCACCAGCAGTGGAACCTCAACACCATTGAGCATGACATCGCACCTGATCCTCCCCGTAGTTTCCGGGGAAACCGTGTGCACTATTGTTGGAGTCTTCTGCGCAGCACCTGGTTCTCCCCTACGATCCCTGCGTTCAAAGTTTGCGCACACCCTGGCAAAGTGGTTCAGCAAACCACACTTGCCACAATGCTTTCCTTTCGCCGGGCACACACTGGACTTATAGCAGTGAACAGGGGACCCACAACCATAACAACGTGGTGTACCTGGGGCAGACCTCACTTTAACTATGGAGGCATACTCGTCCTCTCTGTCATCACTGTCACCAGGGTCCAAAAACAGTGCCTTAGCGCAAGACTCACCCTCGTCCAAAGAAGCCCCTTCAGTAAGGCCTCTCGCAATGGTCTCTGCTGCCTCGAACTGTTGGGCGAGCTTGATAGCTGCGGCCAATGTCAACCTTCCTGGGTATGCTAGAAGTCTGGACCGGGCCGCCGTGCAGCGGATGTGCTCTGCCAGCTGGTCCCGAATCATCCCATCTTCCAGGCGTCCGAATCCACATCCCTTCGCCAACTCCCAGAGATCCTCTATGAATTTCTTTACCGGCTCTCCCGACCGCTGGCAGTGCGCTGAAACTGGATGCGCCAGACCGTGATGCTTTCTGGCACGCAAAAGTAGCGCACCATTAACTCCACAACGCCATCAAAGCTATCAGCCCCCCAAGGTTCTCCAGTATTCTCTGCCCCTCAGTGCCCAAATTACGGACCAACACAGCCCTCGCACAAAGCCTCTCACACTCACCGAGGTTCAAAACTATGAGGTAGTTGGTAAAAGTAGCAAACCAGCGAAGCCATGGCACGGGTGGCCTGCCCGGGGCCTCCAAAAACGGCCGAGCAACAGATCTTTCCATTACCACTTTTACCTTGTTGCCAAATGTTACATCCATAATTGGGCAATGACGAATGCACAACTGACTCAGTTAACAGAGCTTTATTAGAATACTCGTCACATACAGTGGGGCAAAAAAGTATTTAGTCAGCCACCAATTGTGCAAGTTCTCCCACTTAAAAGATGAGAGAGGTCTTCAATTTTCATCATAGGTATACCTCAACTATGAGAGACAAAATGAGAAAAAAAAAATCCAGAAAATCACATTGAAGGATTTTTAATGAATTAATTGGTAAATTCTTCGGTAAAATAAGTATTTGGTCACCTACAAACAAGCAAGATTTCTGGCTCTCACAGACCTGTAACTTCTTCTTTAAGAGGCTCCTCTGTCCTCCACTCGTTACCTGTATTAATGGCACCTGTTTGAACTCATTATCAGTATAAAAGACACCTGTCCACAACCTCAAACAGTCAGACTCCAAACTCCACTATGGCCAAGACCAAAGAGCTGTCAAATGACACCAGAAACAAAATTGTAGACCTGCACCAGGCTGGGAAGACTGAATCTGCAATAGGTAAGCAGCTTGGTGTGAAAAAATCAACTGTGGGAGCAATTATTAGAAAATGGAAGACATACAAGACCACTGATAATCTCCCTCGATCTGGGGCTCCACGCAAGATCTCACCCCGTGGAGTCAAAATGATCAAGAGAACACTGAGCAAAAATCCCAGAACCACACGGGGGGACCTAGTGAATGACCTGCAGAGAGCTGGGACCAAAGTAACAAAGGCTACATCAGTAACACATTACGCCACCAGGGACTCAAATCCTGCAGTGCCAGACGTGTCCCCCTGCTTAAGCCAGTACACGTCCAAGCCCGTCTGAAGTTTGCTAGAGAGCATTTGGATGATCCAGAAGAGGATTGGGAGAATGTCATGGTCAGATGAAACCATAATAGAACTTTTTGGTAAAAACTCAACTTGTCGTGTTTGGAGGAGAAAGAACACCATACCTACTGTGAAGCATGGGGGTGGAAACATCATGCTTTGGGGCTGTTTTTTTTGCAAAGGGACCAGGACGACTGATCCGTGTAAAGGAAAGAATGAATGGGGCCATGTATCGTGAGATTTTGAGTGAAAACCTCCTTCCATCAGCAAGGGCATTGAAGATGAAATGTGGCTGGGTCTTTCAGCATGACAATGATCCCAAACACACTGCCCGGGCAATGAAGGAGTGGCTTCGTAAGAAGCATTTCAAGGTCCTGGAGTGGCCTAGCCAGTCTCCAGATCTCAACCCCATAGAAAATCTTTGGAGGGAGTTGAAAGTCCGTGTTGCCCAGCGACAGCCCCAAAACATCACTGCTCTAGAGGAGATCTGCATGGAGGAATGGGCCAAAATACCAGCAACAGTGTGTGAAAACCTTGTGAAGACTTACAGAAAACGTTTGACCTCTGTCATTGCCAACAAAGGGTATATAACAAAGTATTGAGATGAACTTTTGTTATTGACCAAATACTTATTTTACCGAGGAATTGACCAATTAATTCATTAAAAATCCTTCAGTGTGATTTTCTGGATTTTTTTTTTCTCATTTTGTCTCTCATAGTTGAGGTATACCTGTGATGAAAATTGGAGACCTCTCTCATCTTTTAAGTGGGAGAACTTGCACAATTGGTGGCTGACTAAATACTTTTTTGCCCCATTGTACATATATAGGCTTACGGCACTCGCCTGCAGGCCAGGTGGCTCCCACGACAAAAGAGGATTTGCCTCTTCGCCCACCTCCTTTATACTAGGGGTGGCGTTACCACCGGAAACCGGTAGTTAACCACCCCAGTCTATCCCACGTCCAACCCGGCGCCATCTTACTACTACAGCCTATTTACATACACAACATCATGCTTGACTGATGTGCTTGTATTTCTATGTTTTCAGTGATAAGGAAAAGTAAAGTTTACCATTATTAAACTTCATGCACGCCTGGAAGTGTCTTTTGTCCAAGTCTGCGTGGCTCCCTGCAGTTGCAGTACGTCTCAAAACACATGGAAATTAATGAAGGCTATTTTAATTATTTTATTTTTCAACTGAATACACACTATGTAACCAAGGTGTGCAGTTGCCTGAAACGCAAACACACAAACAAACCAACTAGGGCACCACTGGTTAACATCGTGACTACATACCCCTTTGAGATAGAATCGATAGACTTCTGCACCTGGAAAGCTGCAAAGGAGGATATGAGTACATTCTGGTACTACATTTTTCAAATGAAATGCATACTTTCATGAAAGTAATATATATATTTTAAATTATTACCTTAGGTATGACTGTGAGAGTGAATGGTTGTCTGTCTCTCTGTGTTGGCCCTGCGATGGACTGGCGATCTGTCCAGGGTGTACCCTGCCTCTCGCCCAAAGATGCTGGGATAGGCTCCAGCCCCCCCGCGACCCGAAAAGGATTGAGCGGAAGAAGATGGATGGATGGATGGATGTTGTCAACTGTGTTACATCCAACAGCGACTCATACACGTGGAGCTGATGAGTTTCTCTATGGCGAGCACGGACAGCCCAGCACCTTCCTGCTTATCCTCCCCCACCCTTGGTAAGACATGGACAAATCCAGAAAAAGCAAAATCATAGAGGAAAATAGAGAGTTTAATTCTGTGTGAACAGATTCATTTGGGTTAATGTGTGGTTGTTTTGTGTTGAGAAGTTCTCCACAAGAACACAAACAAGGAGAAAGAAAAAAGTTTCCTCAGTGTCTACTGGTCCATAAAAAAGTCTTAAATGTGATTATCTAAAATAAACGCCTTAATTATCCTTAAAAATGAGAAACAATCCTTGAATTCTTGCTCATTAACCTTAAAACTAGTAACCTATGCTATAAATACCGGACTCACTGGACATAACCGCTCTGAATTAATGTGAATAGATTTTCGCCATCACAGCTCAATACATCCTGAGTTACTTAGTTACTTGCACCTTCGGTGCAACTCAAGTAACTCAAGTAACTTGAGTTACTTGAGTTAGTTAGTTACTTGCACCTTTGGTGCAGCTTCCGGTGCAGCTGTGATGCCTGAAACGAGCTGAAAATTTAAGTAAAACCGTTAAAAATAAGGACTTTTGTTGGCCACCAACAAATGTGGGGAATATTCGTACGACAACAGCGCTGACCCGGTGAAGGTTCTGGCGGCTCTGGCCCCGTTTCTGCTTTCTAAAGACTGCTCTTCGTCTCCGCTGCTATCCCAGATAAACAGCTGCGGTGAGAAGGTAACCACTAAGACGGGCGAATGGACATTTGCGTGAGATGAAGTAGATACTGGTGTCGTCTACCGTTATTCCCCGGAGGGCGAACTGAGCCGCAGTGAGGTGGAACCAAGAGCGCGTGTATATTAATACACACAAGAGCGTAATTATAGACTCTATCACGCTAACGCTAAGCTAACGCTAAACTAACATTAGCCCCGCCAATCTAATGGTCAGCCTCGCTGAACGTTACTCCTGCTGGGCTTCAAAGCTATCTCGCTAAACTTATGTTGGTGAGCTAACTACATGTCAGCATCTTGTTAGATAACTGTCAGAAATGTCTTCTGGACTAAATGGATTAACGCCAGATACGGCTGGTGACAACCATGGTGACGACCCTCCCCTGCATGGGCCAACTACAGCATTCCCATGTCAGATGTCCGTCTGTGAGTTGCTGTGCTTTATGCAGAACAAGACGAATAATGTCTCGATGGACTATCTCGTGAAATGGGTTGGCAACTTCTACGATGAGAACCAGGTTGAAGGAGCAAAGAAGTTGCTGTTCAAGCAGTGTCCAGAGGGAACATCGCGGACGAAGAAGAGGATCGGCCACAACCGGAAGAGAGACAACATCACCGACATATATCACAAGCTGAATGAGGTTGGTCAGCAGGCGCCACAATACGTTGCCCAGAACCTCAGGAATTTGCCACCAGCTTCGTTGGAGTCATTTGACCTTGCCAGGCTGTCTAATGATGTGTGCCGTGTGATGACCCTTGGAGAGAGCATTGCTACTGTGTTCAAAACGATATCTGCTATCCAGGATGACGTGGCGGCAATAAAGTCCAAACTCGGCGACACACCCCCTCCAGCTGACGTCCTGGTCGAGGAAGGTGAGGATGAGGCTGGCAGTACTCAGAGTGTTGTCAACATCACCAGCGATGAGGAGATCGTGGTAGCAGCTGTCAACCACGCCTCGGTCTCCAATGCAGCCCGTGGTCCTCCACCTACTGCCACGGCCGACGGTGAGAATGCGGACGTGGCCACCAACTCTACAGAGGCCTGTACTGATGACGCTGTTGACAGCAGCCCTTCTGGGGTTGCCAAAGTTGCCAAAGTTGCTGTAATTGCCGAAGAACACGAGTTCGAATTCGAGGAAGTTGAGAGTCGCCGTTCCAAGAAGAAGAAGAGGTCCTACGCCAATGCACTCCAATCATCTGACAACCAATCGACTGCCAAGCAGACCACGAACCAGCTACAGGTTGTCAACAAGACACGCCCCCACTCACAGTTACGCGTTGTACCGAAGTCTGGTAGGAGGTCTGGCGGACATCAGGGTCAAGGTCAAAGTCATAAGAAGCACCAAGTCTTCATCAGTCAACTCGACCCCACCACCAGACCCCATCATGTACGCTCCTATATCAAAACTCATGTTAAATTAAATGACAATCTCAAGATTGAGCAACTAGAAACCAAGTATGATGGTTATGCCTCTTTTAAGATTACATGTCCTGCCAGTTGCAGCAAGAAGTTGCTTGAAAAAAATGTGTGGCCATCTGGTTTATACCTTCGACAGTTTTTTGAGAGGAAATGATCTACATGTGATTGTCATTATTGTGTTTGTCATCATATTCATTCAGTAGTAGGACCAACCTTAGAATATGTTCATTCAACTGCCAGAATGTTAAAACTTCATCTAACGAGATCTCCAGTTTATGTGATAACCATGACATTGTGTTGTTGCAGGAACACTGGTTGTTCGAACACGAATTGTCTATTCTGAGCAGATTACATGGTGGCTTTATAGGACAAGGTGTTTCTTTTATGGATACGGAAAAACGTGTCATCTTAGGTCGCCCCTATGGCGGCGTTGGTATCCTATGGCAGAAGTCACTTGCGAACAGTTGCGTTGTGAAAACCTACGAGTGCGTAAGAGTTACAGGTATTGAAGTCAACCTGGGTGACTTTCACTGTCTTATATTGTGTGTATATTTCCCCTGTGACAGTGTTGAAAACTTGGATGAATACTTGCACTGCCTGAGTCTTGTTAAATGTATCACTTAGGATTTTCCAACTCCATATGTGTATACAGTTGGTGACTTCAACGCTAATACAGCACGTTCAAGTTGTTTTGGAAATGAACTGGTGTCTTTTTGTGAGAGTTACTCTTTACACATCTCGGACAGGATTATCTTACCAGGTGATACCTTTACTCATGTTAGCATGGCTCATGGCTCTACATCATGGCTTGATCACTGTGTGACTACATCCTCAGGCCATGATAACGTGTCCAATATCAAAGTTCTGTATGATTATGTGAGTTCTGATCATGTACCTTTATCTATGGATATTGAGGTATCTAGTGCTGTAAGTGGCCCCCGGGGAACTCCCTCAGCCACAACGGGCAGTAGGACATACAAATGGCGTGATGCCACAGTGTCAGACCTGTCCAGATATAAGAAACTTACTCGTAGGAAACTCTGTAACATCCGTGCTCCTACGGACGCCATCAGGTGTCACGACCGTAATTGTGTGGCACACAGGGATGATATGGACAGGTTTTACAGTGATATTTCACTATATATATCACTTCCGGTTCCGGGTGAGGACGGGTAAGGACGCACGGGTAAAGGCTCCCAGTTCGTTTCTGGTTAAAAGGCAGATAAACGCAGTTAGAACACAGTTTGGAGCTGGCGTTTTGACCTTTTTTTGTTGCTGCCGCTGGAGTGTGAACCTACTCGTGAGAAATAAGGGGAATTTGTCAGTAGTGGCTGGTGTAGCTGGTGTAGCAATTGGCCTCTCGCCCCTCGCGCTCAGGAAAACAAAGGGATTTCTCCCACGTGTGTTTTTTTTTTTTTTCCTACGATCGGATTCAGCGATCATCGACTGGGAAAATGGGTCCCAAGAAAGCTCTGCAAAATGAAGATGAAATAAAAAAAAGCGCTGGATTTCTTGGCGGAAGAGATTTCCGCTGTAAAGGCACAGCAAAGAAGCATCCTGGACCTAATGGAGGAGATTAAAGCGCTGCGGTACCAGAACGCTGAGAAAGACAAGAGGCTGGCGTATCTGGAGAGCAGAATGGCTGAGATGGACCAGAGCTCTCGGGCGAACGACGTGATCATCACAGGGCTCCACATCAAACCTCGATCATACGCGAAAGCAGTGGCCGCAGACAGCAGTGGAAGTCAGCTGGATGAGGAATCCACTGAGCAACAAGTGGCGGCCTTCATGCAGGCCAAAGGAATCCAGCTGGACTGCAACACCATAGAGTCCTGCCACCTTCTGCCCAGGAAAAGCGGCGACAAACCGGCTGTGATCATGAGGTTTGTGAACAAAAAACACAAGACTGCGCTACTGAAACAAGGTAGGAAGCTAAAAGAAACAAACATTTACATTAACGAGCAGCTCACGAAGGAAAACGCAGAAATAGCCAGGAAAGCAAGATACCTGAAAAAGCAGAAAAAGATTCAAAACACCTGGACATCAAACTGTAAAATATACATCAAATTAAACGGATCACCTGAAGAAGCCAAGGTCATTAACATCCGTAATATTATGGAACTGGACAATTATCAATGAATATTATGAACTGGAGTCACAGCAACAATTCAGACAACTGTAGGACACTGAAGGATTTTACTTATCTGCAAAAAACATTCAACAACATGAATCAAAAAATCAACAAACAGGGACAACAGGAACTGAAAGTTTTTGAATACACAGATCACAACCCACAGGACATAGAATATGACATAGACCCTGATAATAATTTATTTAGCTCCATCAATAATGACTGTAATTACTACACAGATGATCAGTTTAACACAATGGTCACATCTGATTTCAATATTTCTATGATCCACTTCAACAGCAGGAGTCTCTATGCAAACTTTAATAACATTAAAGATTATTTACACCAGTTTAAAGAGCCCTTCAATATTGTGGCAATATCAGAGACGTGGCTCAGTGAAGAGAAAGGAGTGGATTTTACCATGGATGGCTATGAACTAAATTATATAAATAGAAAAGTGAAAAAAGGAGGAGGAGTTGCAATTTTTGTTGACAAGAACTTGAAATACAAGGTTGTTGAAAATCTGTCAGTAACTGTGGATGATTTATTTGATTGTATTACATTAGAAATCTGTCTGGACAATGTGAAGAATGTAGTAGTGAGCTGTGTATACAGAACACCTGGATCAAACATTGACTTATTTAAGGACTGGATGGAAAAAATGTATGCAAAACTAACTCATAAAGTTATGTTCATCTGTGGGGATTTCAATATAGATCTGATGAACTCAAAACAACATAGTCTGACAGAAGAATTTATCAACACAATGTACAGTATGGGTTTACATCCAACAATTACCGGACCTAGCAGGATCACGTCACACAGTGCCACACTAATAGATAACATATTCACAAACATTATGGAAAATAATATCAGGAGTGGGCTTTTATTGAATGATATCAGTGACCACCTGCCGATTTTTGTTGTCTATCAATGTGATTATAGGAAGAAAAAGTATACCAAAAATATTAAATATAAAAGAATAAGAACCGAAGAATCAATGCATTTACTGACAAAGGAATTATTAATACAAGATTGGAAGATAGTTTATGATGAAAATGACATAAATAGAGCATATGATAAATTTTTACAAATATTTCAATCATTGTACAATAAATACTGTCCTATAAAACAATACAGTGATAGACAACAAAAAAAAAATATTCCTTGGGTCACCAAGGGGTTAATAAATGCATGTAAAAAGAAGAATACATTATATAAACAATTCATTAAATGCAGAACAGTGGAAGCTGAGATCAAATATAAAAGATACAAAAATAAGCTTACTACTATAATGAGGACCTGTAAGAAAGAATATTACAACAGAATACTACAGGATAACAAAAATAACATAAAAGGAATATGGCAAGTACTCAATGGGATTATTAGTAATCGTCCTAAGAATGCAAATTATCCAGAATATTTTATCGAAAATGGCAATTTGATAAATAATATGGAAGATGTGGTCAGTGGTTTCAATAAATTTTTTGTAAAGGTTGGTCCTGAATTAGCAAAATCAATAGTGACACCAGAAACAAACTACAGTGGTTCTGTGAATGAAATAGAAGATAGAAATCCAAACACAATCTTTTTGGGTGCAGTTACTGAAAAGGAAATTATCGAGACTGTGAGTAAATTTAAGAACAAAAAATCAACGGACTGGAATGAAATTGACATGACAATAGTGAAAAAAGTAATTGAGGGAATTGTTAAGCCACTCACCCACATCTGTAACCTGTCATTTCAAACTGGTACATTTCCAGACAAAATGAAAATAGCAAAAGTAATACCTCTATACAAAACAGGAGACAGTCATCGCTTCACAAATTACAGGCCAGTCTCTTTACTCTCACAATTCTCCAAAATACTTGAAAAAATCTTCACTAAGAGACTGGATGATTTCACTGAAAAACACAACCTCCTTACAGATAGCCAGTATGGTTTTAGAGCAGATAAATCTACATCTTTGGCACTGATCGAACTTATAGAAGAAATTACTAGTTGTATAGATAAAAAAAATGTTGCTGTAGGAGTATTCATAGATTTAAAGAAAGCTTTTGACACCATTGACCACAGAATACTACTAAGGAAACTGGAAAGGTATGGGATAAGAGGGGTTGGACTGAGTTGGGTGGAAAGTTATTTAAGTAACAGACAACAATTTGTACAAATTGGAGAGCACAAATCACCCTTCATGGACATCACTTGTGGTGTGCCCCAGGGGTCAGTTTTGGGACCCAAACTCTTTATTTTATATATAAATGACATATGCCAAGTATCAAAAATTCTGAAATTTATTTTGTTTGCGGATGACACAAATATCCTCTGCACTGGTGAGAATTTGCAGCAGGTTTTAGAGGTGGTCACAACTGAAATGAAAAAATTAACGCAGTGGTTCTACAAAAATAAATTATCTCTAAATCTAAAAAAAAAACAAAGATTATGTTGTTTGGAAATTATAAAATAAATCATGAAATAATGGTAACGATAGATGATACCAGAATAGAAACAGTACAGGAAAATAAGTTCCTGGGGGTGACGCTTGACAATAAAATCTGCTGGAAACCTCACATCAGTCACATCCGGGCCAAATTAGCAAAATGTATAGGCATACTGGGGAAGACAAGACACTTCTTGGACTATAAATCATTGGTCTTATTGTACAATTCACTGTTTTTACCTTATCTTAACTACTGTGTAGAAGTCTGGGGAAACACCTACAAAACCAACCTACAGTCAATATGCACATTACAAAAAAGAGCTATAAGGATAATAAACAATGCAGGATATAGAGACCATACCAATTCGTTGTTCTTAAAGTCACATGTCATAAAGTTCATCGATTTAGTTAAATTTAAGACAGCACAAGTAATGTACAGGGCAATTAATAATCAACTACCAACTAATATACAAAAAATATTTTAAAAAAGAGACAATGATCATAATTTGAGGGGAGACTTAAACTTTACAAAACCCAAGATACGTACTACCAAGAAAAGTATGTGCATATCTGTCTGTGGGGTGGATTTGTGGAACAGTCTAGAGCCGGAACTGAAACTATGTACAAACAGAAATCAATTCAAAAAGAGGTATAAGCATCATTTGCTGAAAGGGTATATGTTAGAAGGGTAGTAGTTATATGTACGATTCATTATGTTCACTCTGGGATATTATGGGACACTATGGAATGGTGGGTAGGACAGCACTGTGTATATCTGTGTTGTTTGAGGCTGGTTTTGTTGTATGGACATCATTGTATGTTAGAATGGATGGGTGTTAATGTTGATTTGTAAAAAATACAGTAAATTGTTTACTTGGGGTCTTAAAGGTGGTAATTTGTATAAAATTCACATGGGTGTATCTATGGAAAAGAGGAGATGAAATTAATAAGTGTTCACTTCTTCCTTCTCCCTTTCGAACAGTGTATAATGTTACTTTATTGCATTTGCCATTTGCTTGTATTTGTTATATTTTTGTGTTCGAAATAAACTATCTATCTATCTGTGTTGATGCTTTAAATTATTGTGTGAGTGAATGCATTCCCAGTCACAGTGTGGCCACCCAATATAACGTCCCAGGCTGGAATGATGTTGTTAGCGAGGCTCACACAGCTGCGCGGGATGCTTTTTTGTGGTGGAGGAGTAATAGCAAACCACGTTCTGGTCCAATATTTGATAACATGAAAAGTTGTAGGGCTAGGTTCAAATATGCTCTACGAGCATGTAGGCGCAATGACGAAAGCATCAAATGTGACCAGTTAGCTAGTCACATGAGTGAACTGAACATGGTAGAATTCTGGAAACAAATGAAGGCTATGAGCTCCCACCGGTCTGTTAGATCAAACACTATTGATGGTGTGACTGGTGATGTTAATATTGCTGAAAAGTGGAAATGTCAATATGAAGCTATTTTCAACTCAGTCAAGAATGTTTCAATGAAGGATTCTGTTATGCACGATATTCGCCTGTATAACGACATGTTTGATGCCTCCGATATTTCTGCTGTTACTCCTGTTGAAGTTGCTTCACTGATCAAAGTTCTCAAGAAAGGCAAATCAGCTGGCCCTGACTGTCTTACCAATGAATGCCTCATCAATGCTGATTTCAATTTGTGTATTCTGTTGTCATTGTGTTTTAACTGTATGTTTGTTCATGGTTACATGCCAGATATGTTGATGGACTCTGTTATTATTCCCTTTGTGGAAAAACAAGTGTGCCAGTCTGTCTGATATGAACAACTACAGACCTATAGCTATTGCAAATGTTATATCCAAATTGTTAGAGGGTTTAATCCTGAACAGAATTGAGGATTATCTGTGGACAAACAACAATCAGTTTGGTTTCAAGTCAGCTCTTTCAACTGACAAGGCTGTTTACCTGCTCCATGAATTTGTTGACTACTTCAGAAGCCAATCCACTAGTGTCTATGCTACATTCCTAGACGCTAGCAAAGCTTTTGACAGGATTAACCACTGGTGTTTGTTTAGAAAACTGATCGATCGAGCTATTCCTATTTACATTGTTAGCATCCTGTTATACTGGTACAGAAGGCAGTCTATGGTTGTTAGGTGGGGCAATGTCACCTCATCCAAATTTCATGTGACCAGCGGAGTTAAACAAGGTGGTATACTGTCACCTTTGTTATTTAATGTCTATGTTGATGATCTCAGTGTACTGTTGAACAATACTAATGTGGGCGGCTCCTTTAATGGTGCACTGATAAATCACATTTTCTATGCTGATGATCTCTGTTTGTTAAGTTTGTCTACTGCAGCGATGCAACATCTCCTTTCGGTATGTGAAAAATTTGGTGAAAAAAATGACATATTGTTCAACTGTACTAAATCTATGTGTATGGCTTTCAAACCGAAGGGTGTCAATACGTCGAATCCTGTTATGCCACTTTGTGGTAATAGCTTGAACTTTGTTGAAAAAGTCAAATACCTAGGTGTGTGGATTGAATCTGATAAGACCAATATTGATTGTAACAGGCAACTCAGGAAACTCTATGCTCAAACAAATTTACTGTTGCGAAATTTCCATAGATGTTCTCCTGATGTCAAATGTATGTTGTTCAAGACCTTCTGTACCTCAATGTACTGCTCGCCTTTATGGTTTAATAGCAATGTTGCTGTTAGGAACAAAATCCGCATTGCATATAATAACTCCCTAAGAAGGTTGTTAGATGTACCACGAAGGTCGAGTGCAAGCAAGATGTTTGTGTCCGTGAACATTCCGTCTTTTGGCGAGTTGATACGAAAGAATGTTTACAGTTTTATGAGAAGGTTGCTGGCATGTAACAATCATCTTATATCAGCAATTGTCAACTCGTCACTCACACTTCACTCCAGCATTTGGAAGTGGTGGCGTTCCATTTTATACTGAGTCCAATATTGTATGTTATTGTTGTTACAAGAGCGCCGAGTGTCTGCTGATCTGTATATACTTTTATTTATTTATTTATTTATTTATTCTCTACTCGTTTTAGTTCTGCATTTAATATGAACCCTGAGTTTGAAATAAACATTTGAATTTGAATTTGAATAAAAGGCCGCTATAGCAATTCAATTTTCAGAATGGCTGTTTCTGTTAACATGCTTTTATTATGAAATGCCATCAACCGGATATACACATTTGAAATCAGCAACCTCCAGCCGATAGTTTTCCCTAACAATTTGTAAATAAAAAGAAAAAAAAATAGTAAAAAGAATTCAAATGAGTGAAAAGAGAGGAGAGAAGATTCTCTGACAGCGATGAAGAGGTGAGCCTTATATTTTAAGGACATTTTCAGTTTTTCTCGATAGGATAAGAGCTAGTTTCTTCTTCTTCTTCCTCTTCTTCTTCTTCCTCTTTTTCTTCTTCCTCTTCTTCCTCTTCCTCTTCTTCTTCTTCTTCTTCTTCTTCTTGTTCCCTTTAGGGGTCGCCACAGCAGATCATCTATAACAACTAGTTTGTTACCTGATGTTAATGGGGTTTTGGGCAAACAGTGAATTATACACTACTCACAAAAAGTTAGGGATATTCAGCTTTCTGGTGAAATTTCAGGATGCCCCTAAAATGCCTTTATGGGTGAACTTAATTTGACCTTCTCTAACTTTTTGAATGCACATGTTCAACTGTTCAGTGTTTCAGTACTTTTTGCATAACTTGCTGTTCTCTAACAAGGTGCTTAATGGCAAAATTCACAATAGGTGTTTGATCCATGAATCGGCCAATAAATTTTCTGGATCAATTAGAATTGGTATTTAAACAGTTCTCTTCGTCATGCTGTTCACATTTTGACATCCTGAGACGATCTGTCCAGGGTGTACCCTGCCTCTCGCCCAAAGATGCTGGGATAGGCTCCAGCCCCCACCCCCCCCCCGCCCCGCCCCCGGAAAAGGATTAAGCAGTAGAAGATGAATGAATGAATTAATGAGACCAAGACAACACCTAACAACTGATCAACAGTACCTCGCCATTGCGAGGCTTCAAGCAGGATGTTCTCAGAGGGAAGTGACCACTGAGCTTAGAGTGTCACAGAGTGCCACCAGCAGGTTGCAACAGACATACAGCGAAACTGGAAGAGTCACAGAAAGGCATAGAAGTGTCCGTCCTTTGGCCACATCCCACGCTGATGACTGCTTCATTGTGAACAGTGCCCTGTGGAACCAGATGATGAATGTCACTCAACTCCAGGCACATTTAAGGGAAGTGAGAGGCACCCAAGCGTCATGTCAGACCATGTGAAACCATTTACATCAGCATGGTCTGCGTGCTAGGTGACCTGCAAGGGGTACCTGACCACACCATCACAAAGGCGTCATCGTCTTGCATGGGCCAGGGAGTATTTACGCTGGACAAGGAACCAGTGGGCCTCACTGCTGTTCTCTGATGAAAGTCGATTCATGCTGAGCAGAAATGATGGTCGCCAATGATGTTGGAGACATCAAGGAGAGCGCTATCCATCAGCCACTGTTGTCACCAGATGAGCCTTTGGTGGTGGTGGTGTTACAGTCTGGGCAGGTGTGTTTAGTCAATACAAAAATGCACTACACCTAGTGAATGGTACAGTGACAAGCCAATACTATCCAAATAACATCATGAATCCAGTCATTTTGCACCTGCATGAACACAGGCCTAATTTCATCTTCATGGACGACAGTGCTCCAGCTCATCAAGATCGCATCATTAGAGAACGGCTGCTGGAGGCTGGGGTACCTCAAATGGAGTGGCCTTCACTTTCTCCAGACCTGAATCCCATAGAAAGCCTATGGGATCAGCTGAGTCACCACATAGAGGCTCATAACCCTGCACCCCACAACCTCAATGACCTGATGGCTGCCCTTCAAGAAGAATGGAATGCCATGCCTCAGCAGACAATAAGTCGACTTGTGAACAGCATAAGATGTCGTTGTCAAGCTGTAATTGATGCTCAAGGGCACATGACAAGTTATTGAGACATTTGACATTTTTTGTTGTGGTATACCCACCACTGTTGTTGGCTTTTGTTTCAATAAATTGAGATGAGGAAATCACCATTGCATGCTTCTACTTAAATACCCTACTTTAATGATATAATATCAGTGTAGCGTGAACTTTTTACATTTTCCATAAATTTCACCTGAAAGCCAAATATTCCTAACTTTTTATGAGTAGTGTATGTGCAGACTGTCTCAATGGCATGCATTTTTTTAATAGCTCAGTGGAAGAAGATATTTTTAAATGTTTTTTTCCCACTCTGCTGTAATAATTTCTAATTGGCTTAATTTGTACCCAATGGTTTTTTGAAGTTATATTAATCAAAAAGTTGTTTAGTATTATTTTAGTTTGATTCCAAAATAAATAAAGATTATGTAAAAGTTATCAGACAACCAGTCCACTAGTTATCAAATTGAAAGTCCAGAGAACAAATGAGGGATGCAGATTTACAGTGAGTTTCACTTTATCCACATTTTGTTATGTTACAGCCTTATTCCAAAATGGATTAAATTCATTTTTCCCCTCAAAATTCTACACACAATACCCCATAATGACAATGTGAAAAAAGTTTCTTTGAGATTTTCGCAAATTTATTAAAAATAATACACTAAGAAATCACATGTACATAAGTATTCACAGCCTTTGCCAAGAAGCTCAAAATTGAGCTCAGGTCCATCCTGTTTCCACTGATCATCCTTGAGATGTTTCTACAGCTTAATTCGAGTCCACCTATGGTAAATTCAGTTGACTGGACATAATTTGGAAAGGCACACACCTGTCTATATAAGGTCCCACAGTTGACAGTGCATGTCAGAGCACAAAGCAAACATGAAGTCAAAAGGAATTGTCTGTAGACCTCTGAGACAGGATTGTCTCGAGGCACAAATCTGGGGAAGGGTATAAAATTTCTGCTGCTTTGAAGGTCCCAATGAGCACAGTGGCCTCCATCATCCGTAAATGGAAGAAGTTTGGAACCACAAGGACTCTTCCCAGAGTTGGCTGGCCATGTAAACTGAGCAATCAGGGAAGAAGGGCCTTAGTCAAGGAGGTGACCAAGAACCCGATGGTCACTCTGTCAGAGCTCCAGCATTCCTCTGTGGAGAGAGGAGAACCTTCCAGAAGGACAACCATCTCTGCAGCAATCCACCAATCAGGCCTGTATGGTAGAGGGGCCAGATGGAAGCCACTCCTTAGTAAAAGGCACATGGTAGCCCACACGGAGTTTGCCAAAAGGCACCTGAAGGACTCTCAGACCATGAGAAACAAAATTCTCTGGTCTGATGAGACAAAGGTTGAACTCTTTGGCGTGAATGCCAGGCATCATGTTTGGCGGAAACCAGGCACCACTCATCACCAGGCCAATACCATCCCTACAGTGAAGCATGGTGGTGGCAGCATCATGCTGTGGGGATGTGTTTCAGCGGAGGGAACTGGGAGACTAGTCAGGATAGAGGGAAAGATGAATGCAGTAATGTACAGAGACATCCTGGATGAAAACCTACTCCAGAGCACTCTTGACCTCAGACTGGGATGACGGTTCATCTTTCAGCAGGACAACAACCCTAAGTACATAGCCAGGATATCAAAGGAGTGGCTTCAGGACAACTCTGTGAATGTTCTTGAGTGGTCCAGCCAGAGCCCAGACTTGAGAGATGTTCAAGTGCTTGCTCACAGGGGATGGCCTGATTGCTTTGGTCTTTCTGCAATTGTGGGGGTTTCCCCTACATTTGAAAGTCCTATGAGATGACTGTTGTTGTGAAATGGCGCTACATAAATAAATAAAGTTGAATTGAATTGAATTGAGCGATCTGAAAATGGCTGTGCACTGATGCTTCCCATCCAACCTGATGGAGCTTGAGAGGTGCTGCAAAGAGGCATGGGCAAAACTGCCCAAAGATAGGTGTGCCAAGCTTGTGGCATCATATTCAAAAAGACTTGAGGCTGTAATTGCTGCCAAAGGTGCATCAAGAAAATATTGAGCAAAGGCTGTGAATACTTACGTACATGTGATTTCTTAGTTTTTTATTCTAATAAATTTGCAAAAATCTAAAAAAAAAAAAAAAACTGTTCATGTTGTCATTATGGGGTATTGTGAGTAGAATTTTGAGGAAAAAAATCAATTTTGGAATAAGGCTGTAATGTTACAAAATGTGGAAAAAGTGAAGCACTGTGAATACTTTCCAGATGTACTGTATTCATTCATTCATTCATTCATTCATTCATCTTCTACTGCTTAATCCTTTTCGGGTCGCGGGGGGCTGGAGCCTATCCCAGCATCTTTTGGCGAGAGGCAGGGTACACCCTGGACAGATTGCCAGTCCATTGCAGGGCCAACACAGAGAGACAGACAACCATTCACTCTCACAGTCATACCTAAGGACAATTTAGAATCCCCAGTTTTGATGCCAATTAACCTAGCTTGCATGTTTTTGGCATGTGGGAGGAAACCGGAGAAATCCCGGAGTAAACCCACGCAGACACGGGGAGAACATGCAAACTCCACACAGATCACTGTTGGGCGGGGGCTGGAATTGAACCCAGAATCCCCTGGCCAAGGGTGAGTTGCTGTGCTGCCGCAGTGCTAACCACTCCGCCACCGCACTGCCCCAGATGTACTGTACTGTATATTATATTAATAGATCTGAATCAGGAGCATTTTGAGGAAACACAAAAACGATGAAAAGTAGCTTCTTCGAATTAAAACTGTAGTCTAATTTATTAAAATACCAGGAACTAAAGCTGTGTGATCACTGTTAAAAGTAGGAGATGAATGACATTTTTCAGATTTAAACAGTTTTTGAATGTTATAATTAAAAACCTACCTACCTACCTAGCTTTCTTTGTTGTTGAGATATAGTTTATAAGCCATTTTGATGTTGACCTTTGACCTTGTGATCCCAAAACCAGTCATGCTTAAGAGTCACAGGGTGAACCTGTGTTCCAAGTTTGGTGGCCCTAACTTTACTCGTTGTACAGTAATAAGGCATAGGGAACGTTAACCTTGACATTTGACCTTTTGACCCCAAACTCATAGTCAGAGGTCAGGATCCCAAGGTGAACCTGCGTACCAGGTTTTGTGGCCCTAGCTTTACTTGCACAGTAATAAGGCATAAGAAATGCTAACTTTGACCTTTTGACCCCAAACCCATAGTCAGAGGTCAGGATCCCAAGGTGAACCTGTGTAGAAAGTTTTGTGACCCTAGATTTCTTTGTTGTTGAGATATAGTTTATAAGCCATTTTGATGTTGACCTTTGACTTTGTGATCCCAAAACCATAGTCACACTTCAGGATCACAGAGTGAACTTGTATTCCCTGTGACCCTAACTTGTTAATAAGGCATAGGGAATGTTAACATTGACCTATGACCTTTTGACCTCAAACCCATAGTCAGAGGTCAGGATCCCAAGGTGAACCTGTATACCAGGTTTGGTGGCCCTAGCTTTACTCGTTTTTTAGTAATAGTAAATGTAGCATTTACCAGTGCAATTGCAACGTTAACTTTGAACCTTTGACCCCTTGACCCCAAACCCATAGTTAGGTGAGGGTGTAAGCTGTCCAAGATGTGTATTAGATACAACTACTGTATCAATTTGAAAAGCCCACATCATTTCTTTCAATAGTTACTGTGTTTAGAAGATTTAGGGAAAAATCTGACCTGACCTTTGACCTTAAGGTCATCCAATGAGAGTGAAATTGCAATATGTGCATCATTAGAGTATATCAAACCATGGTACCAAGTTTCAAAACAATCGGATCAAAAGTGTAGGAGAGGTTGATTTCACAAGACAGTTACTGTCTATGAAGTGAGGTGAAGCAGGAGGTCATAGGTCAGGGGCTACAATTCCTGCAAAAATCATCTGATCACAACCAAATTGCAATATGCACATCCTCAGTGTATATCAAACCATGGTACCAAGTTTCAAAACAACCAGACAAAAACTGTAGGCGGAGTTCATTTCACAAAAAGTGGGACAGACGGACAGATAGATGGACTGACCCATAGCATAATCCCCCTTCAGTCTTCGCCCAAAGGGCTCTTCGACCTCTTTGGGCTTCGACCGGCGAGAGATAACAAAACTGCAGCAGGAATTGATTTCACAAAAGTGGGAGAGATGGATGGACAGACGGGCGGACGGACTGACCATAACATCATCCCCCTTTCAGTTGCCCAAAGGGGGATTCAACTGGGCTTGCAGAATATGTAAAGGATTATACAGAGTATGTCCTACCAACTGAGCAATCCTATTGGTAAAACTACAGACCAAAAAAACAAAAAACAAAAAATCAGACCATTAGTGAAGAAGTAACACATTCTAGCCCGATGAAATCACCCCAAGTGCTCGGATCTCCTAACTGCCGACCTTGACCCTTAAGCATAGCCTAGATGCAGACCCATTTAGAATGTGCTTCAGGTTGAGGTCAATGGCGGGGGGGAAGGGAGGAAAATGTTTTTTTTGTTAAATCATAAATGCCTAGATCTCCTGACCTTTGACAATGACCTGGAGCTCAACCTGGATTCAGGCCTATCCACATCACCTGACCTTTACCCTTGACCTTGAGCACAACCTGGATGCAGACTCTCCTGAGGATCCTTGTAAGTGAGTTTGGTAACCACTACAACAATTGCCTAGGAGGTACAGTAAAGCAATTTTTCTGAAATCACATAAGTGGCCAGATGTCCTGACCTTTGACCTTGACCTTGAGCATATCCTTAATGCAGATTCACCTGAAGATCATTGTGAGTGCATTTAGTGAGCACTGGGGCAAATGCCAAAGACAGGGGTCTAAGTACGAAGACGTGGCTGGACCCTCTGCAGTTTGCATATCAGCCCCATTTAGGAGATGAAGACGCTGTTATCTACCTGCTACAACGAGCCCATCTGCACCTGGATGGCAGAGGAGACACTGAGAATCACGTTCTTTGATTTCTCCAGTGCATTTAACAGGAGTGGACTTTCCAGGCCTGGGACTGTGGTAAGCCGCCCGGTCATGTTCCGCCCCCCTATGACCACCCGTCGGCCGTTGGACGCGGGGAGACTGCCTGAACTGTTCCTGTGGCATTTGGTCTCCGCCGGTCGGCATGAACTGTCGGTGGTAGAGGTCATTCCTGGCAGTGGTTTAGCCCTGAAATTGTTCTGGGTTTTTCGTTTGTTTTTTTTTCTCCTGTCCTGTGTTGTATCTGTTTTTTTGACTTGAGAGCGTGGTATTTTTGTTTTCGGGTCTGGGCAATTCTGTTCATGTATTTTGGAGGGTAGTCTAGCCCTGAAATGGTTCTGTGGTTTTTGGTTTTTTTTTTCTGACCTGTGTTGTATTTGCTTTTGACCTGAGAGTTTGGTGTTTTTTTTGTTTTTGTGCCTGGGTGATTGTGTTTCACATATTTTGGAATGTAGTCTAGCCCTGAAATTGTTCTGTTTTTTTTCTGCCCTGTGCTGCATTTGCCTTTTGACCTGAGAGTGTGGTATATTTTGTTTTCGTGCCTGGGTATTGTATTTCATGTATTTTGGAAAGTAGTCTGGTCCTGGAATTCTGTTCTGTTCGCTGTTCCTGTGTTTTTCTTGTAGTTGCCATTTGTGTATTTTGGGAGTTTTGATTTGTCATCATGTTCTGTACTGTAGGGAGTTTTTTTTTTCTCTTTTCGGTTATTTTGTGTCGGTGTGACTGTTCCATGTATTTTTTGAGTAGTTTTTTTTCCCCTGTCTGTGCTCTGGTTCTCTGTGTTTTGATCCTCTCCTGCCCCATCTGCCCACCCTGGAGGGGGTGGGGGGGGCGGGGATTGGATGTCTATGGGCGGTCAGGAGCCCGCCCTCAGAGGGAGGGTACTGTCATGACCCAAGCGCCGATCTCGTCCGTGCTCGGGCTGTGCATCATCTCTGCTGGCCTTGACAGCTGTGGATTACATTCTGGCTCCACCGGGCTCTTATTGTGACAGCGCTCGGTGGGGTTTCCGGCTGTCAAGATCGATCAGCTGTTCGGCATCACAGCTCGTTAGCTGCCAGCTTTATTAGCCGGCGCTGACAGCTGGTTGATGCTGGAGTATCGTCAATCATTCCTGGTCCTCGTCATGTCAGGTTCGTGCTTATCCTTGTTCATAGTTAAGGTTGTAGTAGCTGGGGTTAGCCCTACGATCCCTTGTATTCCATAGTGTGTGTGTTTTGCCCTCAGTGGCTCATAGCTTTATGTCTCATCTCGTCTTGTTAATAAACATCTATGCAAAGCTCACCGGCGACTTTTGGCGTCTTATGGTGGCCCGCGAGGGTCACCGCATGACACAGATGAGACAATTTCATAAGAAAAACAAAGAATTATGCCGAAAATATCAAAATTTATGAAAATGCTCATAACTTTCTTGGGAAAAATGTCCCAAACTTAAATGAAAAAAAAAAAGTCTTGAATTTTACTAACAAAAAAAAAAAGGTTTTAAATTTGCAAAGAAAAATATGCCAAATTTAGAAAGAAAAAAAAAGCAAAACATATTTATGCTAAAAATATAACAAATTTTGAAAAAAAAATAGTTTAATGAGGAAAACACTCACATAATTTTGCAAGAAAAAAGACATTCTGCAACTAATCAAAAAAATACTAGAAAAAGTTGCAATTTTGTGAGAAAAAGGTAACAAATTTACAATAAAAAAGCTGCAAATTTATGAGGAAAAAAACCTCTTAATCGTGATGTTGTCAGGCTACATTGTAGTTGTAATTCTGCTGTTTTACCTTAGTTTTTAGGCTCAGATATTATGGGTTTTTTTTTTTGCTCCATGCAGTCTTTTTTTTTTTTAAATACAAAAATCACTCACAGTAGCTCTTTGTGTAGTACAGGTTACTGACTCCTGTCCTAGGAGGAGCTATTCCCGTGAAATGTGGATGGCCAGACAACAGAATTTATTACTGACTGATCTTGTACACAGCCTTGATACACCCAAGGAGTTCATTAATCATCTTTAATGAGTTTCCATCATTGCAGCATTATATAAAACTATGATTTTTCCATTTTAAATGTTTGAATATATGTTGTCTTAAATTACATTTGCATTGCAATTTCTCTGATGAGAAAAGCCTCACCATATGTGGAGTCCAGCAACTTCTCAGGATCTTGGATGTTTTGGTTGTGAGTCTTGAGGAGCTTGGTCAGATGGGAGTGCCAGCTTAGTGTCACCTATGATAGCAATAAAACTTTAAACATATAAGCAAAGCTAGGCTTTCTCACATGAGTAATAAGATAACATTCATACCTCAGAGTACAAGGAACGAACAATGGAAATTTTTCCTTGTTTGGCAAACACATCAGCCATGAGGTAGTAACTCTCACAGGTGACGGTGCTGTCTAGACCATACTCCTCAGTGGCATAATAGATCTGAAAAAAAAAAATAAATCTGTTTTTCCCCCTCATTAAGATCGCTCATCTTGGGCTATAATTAAGAGAAAATATTTAATAACTAAACTGCTGTGAAAATATCAAAAAAGTTATGAAACGTTAAAATACTGTTCTCATTGTGACAGACATCATTTGCAAAGTCGAGCAGTGCTGCATCCAGGTTTCCAGTGGCCACGTGGAGGTGGCCCAGACTCCTGTGTAGCTGGTGGTGAATGGCGTGACCACAGTTTGGGCTCTTCAACACCGCCCACTCAGCCTGTGACAGGAGCTCAGTCACAAGGGCCAGATTACCCAAACCTGAAGAAAATGTGAAGTAGCAAACACAAATGCATACAAACATATACATAATTATACCTCTGCATCATGATTAGAGGGAAGAAGAAGGAGACTTAATCATTTCTCACCCATATTGGCCTCAGCCAGCAGCAGGTAGGCAGGGACCAGCTGGACACTGTTGGGGCCATGGACGTCTATAGAGCAGCGCAGGCAGAACTGGGCAGCAGGCAAAGCCTCCTTGTGTTTACCTTCATAAATCTTGCTTTGAGACACCACCTTGCAGATCTCAATCAGCTCTGCCTAAGTACAAAACCAACCCTGAGCCAGTTGTCAGGCTGCTTTTACCCCATATTCATGTTTGAGAGGTATCAAAACTATTTCACAAACCACACCAATCCAACCACTAAAATATTTAGGATTATTCTCACACCCAACATAGCTGTGGTGTCGTCTCAACAAGAATTCTTCAATATGTGATTAAATTTGGAAATATTTTGTGGCTAGACTGGTGGTCAAGTTGACCTGTTGAACTTAAATAGAAGTACTGTGTTCAATTCCAGCTCCATATTCTGACAGTGGCTTTGTATGATTCCGTTTCTAATAACCCTTATTCATCTTTGCAGCTATAACAGCTTCAACTCTTCAGGGAAGGGTTTTCACAAGGTTTAGGAGTGTGTTTATGGGAATTTTTGACCATTCTTCGAGAAGCACATTTGTGAAGTCAGGTGCTAATGCTGGATGAGAAGGCCTGGCTCGTAGTCTCTGTTCTAATTCATCCCAAAGGTGTTCTATCGGGTTGAGGTTAGGGCTCTGTGCAGGCCAATCAAGTTCCTCTACACAATGGTACCGTGTACCAAAGATCTTAATTTAATTCTTGAAGCAAAAATAATCCCATTGGGAACTGATGTGGGTACTGTATAGTCCCACCTGAATGCTTTTTGTTTGAAATTGTAGCTACAGTATCTCACAAAAGTGAGCACACGCCTCACATTTTTGTAAATATTTTACTATATATTTTCATGGGACAACACTGAAGATATGACACTTTGATACAATGTAAAGTAGTCAGTGTACAGCTTGTGTAACAGTGTAAATTTGCTGTCCCTTCAAAATAACTCCACACGCAGCCATTAATGTCTAAACCACTGGCAACAAAAGTGAGTACACCCCTAAGTGAAAATGTCCAAATTGTGCCCAAAGTGTCAATACTTTGTGTGGCCACCATTATTTTGCAGCACTGCTTTAACTCTTTTGGGCATGGAGTTCACTAGCGCTTCACAGGTTGCCACTGGTGGTCCATGTCCTTAGTCTGCTTGTCTTCAGCAAACTGTTTGGGGGCTTTCTTGTGCATCATCTTTAAAAGGGGCTTCCTTCTGGGACGACAGCCATGCAGACCAATCTGATGCAGTGTGCGGCGTATGGTCTGAGCAATGACAGGCTGACCCCCCACCCCTTCAACCTCTGCAGCAATGCTGTCAGCACTCTTACGTCTATTTTCAAAAGACATCCTCTGGATATGACGCTGAGCACGTGCACTCAATTTCTTTGGTCGACCATGGTGAGGCCTGTTCTGAGTGGAACCTGTCCTGTTAAACTGCTGTATGGTCTTGGCCACCGTGCTGCAGCTCAGTTTCAGGGTGTTGGCAGTCTTCTTATAGCCTAGGCCATCTTTATGTAGAGCAACAATCCTTTTTTTCAGATCCTCAGAGAGTTCTTTGCCATGAGGTGCCATGTTGAACTTCCAGTGATCAGTATGAGAGCGTGTAAGAATGATAACACCAAATTTAACACACCTGTTTCCCTTTCACACCTGAGACCTTGAAACACTAATGAGTCACATGACACCGGGGAGGGAAAATGGCTAATTGGGCAAAATTTGGACATTTTCACTTAGGGATGTACTCACTTTTGTTGCCAGCGGTTTAGACATTAATGGCTGTGTGTCGAGTTATTTTGAGGGGGCAGCAAATTTACACTACTATACAAGCTGTACACTGACTACTTTACATTGTATCAAAGTGTCATATCTTCAGTGTTGTAACATGAAAAGATATAATAAAACATTTACAAAAATGTGAGGGGTGTACTCACTTTTGTGAGATACTGTATATTTGATTTGAGTATACGCAATCTTGTAAAGTATGTATGACAAAAAAGGAGAAACATAACAGTCAACTTCAATTAGTGAATATGGAATTAATAAACCGCAAATACATGCTTTAGGGCATCTTTGAAATCTTATGGCAGACCTATTATGTCATAAAATCCTCCTTGAATCAAACAGATAAAAAATATGTGTATGACAGAACTTACTGTAAAAATTACAACAATTAACAATCTTTCTCTCTCTCTGTAATATCTAATCAAATTGTAAGTCGAGAGGGGTGTTTCTGTTGAAAAATGCAGTCTGTTTTATATGTGGTTTGGATGCTTGACATTCTTACCTTTTTACGCTGGTTTTCGATGCGGCCGGCCTTCTTTAGGCTGAGGAGTGTCGGGGTGCGGATGGGAATGAGAAACTGACAAATCCTCTGGTGGATCCCCACCCAGTCTGCTTGCTGGTGCTCTACATTACTGAGAAGTTTATGAAATTATGAAATGTCTGTGACATGCTTTGCTCAAAATACTCCAGGGTTTAAATCCTGTGGCACAAGCTTCTATGCTGGTTAGCTAACAGCTTCAATGGTGAACAAACCTGTGTTAACTAATGTAAAATTGGTCGAGAATGTAAAAGCCCAAATGAAGAACTATTAGGCACAGGGCTGTGTAGTTTGAGGGGCCGATAGGATATGACCAGTCCCTGGCACAGAAATGACCTCGTATGAGTGAATAGCTGGCTCTGCTAAAGGTGGTTGAGGAACTGTTCCAGAGTATAATACACTATAGCAAAACAAGCTAACATCTAGGAATGAGATATATTGCCAAGTACTGGTAGATGATCTGGATAGGATCATGGATATCTATTGGGGTGATTAGGGACGAAATTGCTATTAAAAAACACTGCAGTCAACAAGCTAAGCTAACTTGCTTAGCGGTCTGATCAACCAGGCTATTCCAGCCAAAATAAAACGAAATAAACCAGAATAACATGAGATATATAATCACTGGTGTATTGATAAACCAGCTGGAAATACAGATGTCTAGTCTAGTAAATACAGTTTATGCAAAACAGCATAAAAACTGCATTCATCCAGTCAACTTGTTATCAGCACTATCGGTGTGTTAGTTTGGATGCTCACTGGGAATTGCCCATCTCAAGAAAATGTGTGGAGATAAAACTGGTCGGTAGTATCAAATCAAAGCCACTAATTTGATGACACTTAGTTTTTGCATTGGTATCCATGAAATATACCCAAATTCAAAAACAAAAACAATGAAAATGTGCAATTTTCATGACATGTCCTCTTTAAAGGCCAAATGTCACGTAACAGGGTACTTTAAATATCTTGAAACTAGATATAAAAGGGAACCGATCCGTTCGGGTCTTGGTGCATATGCTTCAGTAACAACGGAATATTCGTTAATTTAAAACTGCCGCGCTTGGCCTGACACGGCCCCTGGAATCGCCTGGGGAAGAAGGCGGAAGTGACGAAATCGATTGTACCCTAGTTTGATGCTTGGGGTATTTCAATTGATTGTTTATATGGAGACTGGAAGGTTGAAGTGAGCAACAAGAAAGAAAAAATTGGATATTTCACCCATACCTTAAAACGGGACTATCAGGGACAGCTGGGTAATAAGGGACACTTCTCTGGGAAACGTTTTCATACCTGTCAAGTGAGACGTTTTCGCCGTACTTCAACACCGTAAAAAGCGGCTATAAGGAACGGCGGAGCAACAAGGGACACCTCTCTGGGAAATGCCCCAAATGCAACTCGTGTTGTTATTGTCAAATATTTTAAGGATTCATGGATATTTGACAATAACACCACAACTCAGCGTCCGGCGCAAAATAAAAAAAAAAAAGCAGAATTCTGTATTTGTCAGGCGATCTCTGTCTGTTCCGCAACCGCTGCACAGCTGAACGTGTTAAACCATTGTCCTAATGACTTCTCATTGTAGTGAGAACAGCTCAAGCTGAGCGATCAGCCCGCCCGACAATTAGACTAATGAGTGACTCCACACTTCTCATGGTAGTGCGAATAGCTGACGCTGAGCGATCAGCCCGCCCGACAATTAGACTAATGAGTGACTCCACACTTCTCATTGAAGTGATAATAGCTCACGCTGAGCGATCTGCCAGCACCAGCTGTGGCTGATCACACACAGGACGGGCTCCTCAACACACTCAGTTTTTTTTCCAGTATATTTTTTCTTTTGGGCGTACAGAAATGGCAATACGCCCGTTTTTGCTAAAATTGCATTTTCCCTGTATTTTCCTTAAAATATTTGACAATAACAACACGAACTACATTTAAAACATTTCCCAGAAAAGTGTTCCAAACCACTCCGCCGTCTCCCACAGCCGCGCTTGGCACCAAAATACGGCGAAAACGTCTCACTTGACAGGTATGCGCCTCCATTTTCATATTGATCTGGTCAATTTCTTGACAGCAGCGGCTCTCCTCCACTGTAATAATAATGGCTTCCAAAAAATCAATATTTATGGGGCGCCCTGGACAGACCCCCTTCGGCTTCGCAATTCTGGAGGCGATTAATGTCCGGTTCAATGACATTTTCCACTGGTTCTGCTCTCTGGTCATCGTTGGAACTGTTGTCATCAGACAAAGCATCTGATTCCGTCTCGGACGGCTCGAACCGGTAAGGTTCTATGCCTCTGTCACTGTCTGAACCACTGACAAAAAAAAAAAAGACAAAACTAAACTAATTTGTTCACAATCGCTGTCACTTTCCGTCATGATTGTCCAATGTTGATAAGTGTGAATGTGGATAGGCAGGGCAGCCAGGGTACAACTGGTGATGTCAAAAACATGGGCGTGGTTTGGACTGGCTGTCACAAGCCAGCAAGCAAGGTGGGGCCTTCACCTGGTGTATTTTGTGCAATTATGTAAATACAGGTGGGTGATATGGTCTCCGGTATGAATATTTGGTTTAAGCTATGTGTATTTTATCTAAATTCGTTGTCATTTAGAAAAAAAAATTACGTGACATTTGGCCTTTAAAGACAGACTCCGGTGGATATAAATTCCCTATAAAAACAAGTCTACATCATCTAAAATGGTATCTTATGCCCTTTTTTCTACCAACAAACATTTCATTGTCTTATATTTTCATGTCAAAATCTTTTCAGTTTTCATCCTCCTTCAAACACCAGGATCTGTGAATAGGCCTAACCAAATCCCATCCACGAGAACGCTGACATGCGGCATCTCCTCCACAACATCGTCATACAAAATTCTGCAAGCTGGCAATTTGACCAGAAAACAAAAGTATTAAAGCTCTAATGTTTAAAAAATTACAGTCCAACGCTGCCATTATTGTGGAGTCTCCAAACAACCACTTGGCACTTGCCAAGCACACAAACACCACAGCAAAGCGACATGGCGCACACCATAGTCCCCACTGATGCTCGCGCACCTATAATATCCAAAATTTCAGCTCTGGCTACTAAACAACACTACACAGTCATTCCGTACACAATTCTCCCTGCATGATCTTGACACACTCCAAAAGTATTTCACTTTACTGTGCTTCTTGGGGCAAAACTGTCAGACATCATGTCCAATTACATCACTTTTCTCTTCCTGTCTTTAAGAGTGCAGCCGCGTCTCTACAAAAAAGTTTGGACAAACAACACATGCACCATCTAAATATATCCAGGCTTATCTGGATATTTGTGGATCAATTTTCCCTAGCACATTACCCATTTGATAGAAGGCTTTGACATTAAATACACACAAAATCGTACCGTTACTATACTGTTATCGAGCTACCGTAATCAGGCCCATTAAACAGAATACATCCTGCGATAAAAAGACTTACCAGTTGAAGGACATGCCCACTTGTATGCACAGTGGCCCAGAATAATGACTGAAACTGTGTTGATCCTTAAAAGCAGTTTAATGGTAAAACCCATCTTAATTTGGATCAAGTTTTCAAAGCAGCTGTCCAAAAATGCTAATTGGTGCGAGAAGCCAACTTCAGTCTTTAGTTCCACTCTCTTTGTCCTGACTGGCTCAACACTACAGACCTGTCATAGTGAAGTGACTAAAAACACTTCTTCTAAACTTGCCTTTTTTCAAGGGACAGCACTTAACTGAAATTTCACAGCAAAAAAAAAAAAAACCAGACATGACACATTTGAGTGATTTTACTCTTGATATATGTCTTACATATGTAAAACATGTTACAGACATGTTAAAAAAAAATTTGGTAGAGTGTCACTTTAAATACATTCATTTTCATTCATTCATTCATTCATTCATTCATTCATCTTCTTCCGCTTAATCCTTTTCGGGTCGCGGGGGGGCTGGAGCCTATCCCAGCATCTTTGGGCGAGAGGCAGGGTACACCCCAGACAGATTGCCAGTCCATCACAGGGCCAACACAGAGAGACAGACAACCATTCACTCTCACGATCATACCTAAGGACAATTTAGAATCCCCAGTTTTTGATGCCATTTAACCTAACTTGCATGTTTTTGGCATGTGGGAGGAAAACGGAGAAATCCCGGAGTAAACCCACGCAGACATTGGTGTGAAAATGTGTTTGCCCCCTTCCTGATTTCTCATTTTTTGTGTGTTTGTCACACTTAAATGTTTCAGATCAAACAAATTTAAATATGAGACAAAGATAACACAAGTAAACACAAAATGCAGTTTTTAAATGAAGGTGTTTATTATTATGGAAAAAAAATCCAAACCTACATGGCCCTGTGTGAAAAAGTGATTGCCCCCTAAATCTAATAACTGGTTGGGCCACCCTTAGCAGCAACAATTGCAATCAAGCATTTGCGATAACTGGCAATGAGTCTTTTACAGCGCTGTGGAGGAACTTTGGCCCACTCATCTTTGCAGAATTGTTGTAATTCAGCCACATTGGAGGGTTTTCAAGCATGAACCACCTTTTTAAGGTCATGCCACAGCATCTCAATCGGATTCAGGTCAGGACTTTGACTAGGCCACTCCAAAGTCTTCATTTTGTTTTACTTAAGCAATTCAGACGTGGACTTGCTGGTGTGTTTTGGATCACTGTCCTGCTGCAGAACCCAAGTACGCTTCAGCTTGAGGTCACAAACAGATGGCCGGACATTCTCCTTCAGGATTTTTGGTAGGTAGCAAGTCTTCCAGGTCCTGAAGCAGAAAAACAGCCCAAGACCATCGCACTACCACCACTGTATTTTACTGTTGGTATGATGTTCCTTTTCTGAAATGCTGTGTTACTTTTATGCCAGATGTAATGGGACAGACCATCTCCATCCATCCATCTTCTACCACTTTTCTGGAGGTCCGGGCTCTTCAGAGAGGATACCAAGGAGTTCCCAGACCAACAGGGAGACATAGCCTCTCCAGCGAGTCCTGGGTTTGCCTCGGGGTCTCCTCCCAGTGGGACTTGCCCGAAACACCTCAAGTGGGAGGTGTCCAGGAGGCATCCTGATCAGATGCCCATACCACCTCAACTGGCTCCTTTCAATGTGGAGGAGCAGCGGTTCTACTCTGAGCCTCTCCCAGATGACTGAGTTCCTCGTCCTATCTCTAAGGGTGAGTGCAGCAATCCTACAAAGAAAGCTCATTTCAGCCTCTTGTATCCGCGATCTCATTCTTTCGGTCATCACCCAAAGCTCGTGACTGTAGGTGAGGGTAGGAACGTAGATTGACCGGTAAATCGATAGCTTTGTTTTAGAGCTTAGCTCCTTCTTCACCACAACAGACCAGTACAACGTCCGCATTACTGCAGATGCTGCCCCGATCAGTTTGTCAGTCTCTCGCTCCATTCTCCCCTCATGAATAAGACCCCAAGATACTTAAACTCCTCCACTTGGGGCAGGAGCTTGTCCCCAACCTGGAGAGGACAATGCACCTTTTTCCACCTGAGGACCATGGACTCTGACTTGGAGGTGCTGATTCTCATTCCAGCTGCTTCACACTCAGCGGCAAACCATCCCAGTAAGACCTGTAAGTCATTGCTGGATGAAGCCAACAAGACAACATCATCTCCAAACAACAGAGATGAGATCCTGCGGTCACCAAGCATGACACCCTCCGTTCCCTGGCTGCGCCTAGAAATCCTGTCCATAAAAATTATGAACAGGATCGGTGATAAAGGGTAGCCCTGGTGGAGTCCAACTCTCACTGGGAATGAGTCCGACCGAGTGTCGGCAATACGAACCAAACTCTCACAATGGTCATATAGAGACCGGATAGCTCGTAACAACAAGCCCGATATCACATACTCCCAAAACACCCCCCACAAAAAACCAAGAGGGACGCAGATGAATGCCTTCTCCAAATCCACAAAACACATGTAAACTGGTTGGGCAAACTCCCACAAACCCTCGAGGATTCTCGAGAGGGCAAAGAGGTGGTCCGATGTGCCACTGCCAGGATGAAAACCACAATGCTCCTCCTGGATTCGAGGTTTGACCAATGGCTGGACTCTCTTCTCCAGGACCTTGGCATAGACTTTCCCAGGGAGGCTGAGGAGTGTGATCCCTCTAAAGTTGGAGCACACCCTCCGGTCCCCTTTCTTGAAGAGAGAAACCACCACCCCGGTTTGCCATGCCAAAGGCACTGTCCCCAAACTCCATGCAATGTTGCAGAGGCGTGTCAACCACGACAACCCTACAACATCCAGGGCCTTGAGGTACTCAGGGCGAATCTTGTCCATCCCCGGGGCCCGGCCACCAAGGAGCTTTTTAACCACCTTGGCAACCTCAGCTCCTGTGATGGGCGAATCGTCCCCCTCGTCCAGAAGCCTTGCTTCCTCTGTGAAAGACGTGGAAGTGGGATTGAGGAGATCCTCAAAGTATTCCTTCCACCACCCAACGATATCCCCAGTTGAAGTCAACAGCACCCAATCCGCACCATACACAGTGTGGACAGGGAGCTGCTTCCCCCGCCTGAGCCGCCAGACAGTTTGCCAGAATTTCTTCAAAACCGACTGAAAGTCTTGTTCCATGGCCTCACCAAACTCCTCTCATATCTGAGTTTTTGCTTCAGCAACCACCCGAGCTGCACTCTGCTTGGCCTGCCAGTACACACCTGCTCCGTGAGTCCTACAAGCCAACCAAGCTTGATACAACTCCTTCTTCAGCTTAAAGGCCCCCCCTTACCACTGGTGTCCACCACTTGGTTCGGGGGTTGCCACCACAAGATGCATCAACGACCTTGCGGCCGCAGCTCTGGGCAGCTGCTTCAACAATGGAGGTGGAGAACATGGCCCATTCAGACTCCATGTCTCCAGACTCCCTCGGAATGTGGTCAAAGTTTTTCCGGAGGTGGGAGTTGAAAACCTCCCGGACAGGGACCTCAGCCAGACGTTCCCAACACAACCTCACTAAATGTTTGGGTCTACCAGGTCTGAATGGCATCCTCCCCTGCCATCAGATCCAACTCACCACCAAGTGGTGATCAGTTGACAGCTCTGCACCTCTATTTACCCGAGTGTCCAAGACGTACAGTCGCAAGTCTGATGACACGATAACAAAATCGATCATCGACCTGCGACCTAGGGTGTTCTGGTGCCAGGTGCACATATGGACACCCTTGTGCTTGAACATGGTGCTCGTTATGGACAACTGTGGTTAGCACAGAAGTCCAATAACTGAACACCACTCCGGTTCAGGTCGGGCAGGCCGTTCTTCCCAATCGTCCCCCTCCAGGTTTCACAATCATTGCCCACGTGCGCACTGAAGTCTCCCAGTAGGACAATAGTGTCTCCAAGAGGAGCACTCTCCAGCACCCCAGTCACAGACTCCAAAAAGGGTGGGTACTCTGAACCATCATTTGGTGCACAGGCACAAATGATTGTCAGGACCCGTTTCCCAACCCAAAGACGCAGGGAAACAATTCTTTCATCCACAGGGGAAAACTCCAATATAGAGGCAGCAAGGTGAGGGGATACAAGAATACCCACCCTGCTCATCGCCTCTCACTCGGGGCAACTCCAGAGTAGTCCAAGCTCCAGTCCCTCTCCAGGAGACTGGTTCCAGAACCAGAGCTGTGTGCTGAGGTGAGGCTTTTGGGATGTGGAATGTCACTTCTCTGGTGGGGAGGCATTCCACATCCCAAAAGCCAGTTTAGGAAGCCTGAGATCAGACCACCAGGGTCTCTGCCTTCGACTGCCACCTGATCCACATAGCACCAGATCCCCATGGTCCCTCCTGCAGGTGGTGAGCCCACTGGAGGGCGGACCTCTGTAACTACTGCCCATGGGTCCCATGGGCAGAAACCCATCCACCAGGCGCTAGCCATCAAGCCCCTCCCCCAGGCCTGGCTCCAGGGTGGGGCCCTGGTAACCTCATACCGGGTGGGGTACACTGAATCCTTGTTTGAGCATTCATCATGAGTCTGTTGGATCGTTCTTACTTTGGCCATTCACCCAGAACCAGTTTATCTTGGGTGACCCTACCAGAGGCAAATTGCCCCGGACAACATACTGTAGCTCCTGGGATCACTAGGGCACGCAAACCCCCACCACAATAAGGTGACAATCCATGAGGGGACACATACCTTCCAAAAAGTTCAACTTTTGTCTAGTCAGTCCACAGAGTATTCTCCCAAAAGTCTTGAGGATCATCAATATGTTTTCTAGTAAAACTGAGATGAGCCTTTATGTTGTTTTTGCTCAGCAGTGGTTCTCGTCTTAGAACTCTGCCACGCAGGCCATTTTTGCCCAGTCTCTTTCTTATGGTGGAGTCATGAACATTGACCTTAACTGAGGCAAGTGAGGCCTGCAGTTCTTTGGATGTTATTCTGGGGTCTTTTGTGACCTCTTGGCTGAGTCGTTGCTGCGTTCTTGGGGTAATTTTGGTTGGCCAGCCATTCCTGGGAAGGTTCACCACTGTTCCATGTTTTCGCCATTTGTGGATAATGGCTCTCACTGTGGTTCTCTGGAGTCCCAAAGTTTTAGAAATGGCTTTATAACCTTTTCCAGACTGATAGATCTCAATTACTTTGTTTCTCCTTACCTCCGCCAAGGAGGTTATGTTTTTACTAGGGTTTGTTTGTTTGTTTGTCTGTCTGTTACCAACATACTGTAACTCAAAAAGTTATGAACGGATTTTGACGAAATTTTCAGGACAAGTCCGAAATGGGACAAGGAAGAAATAATTAGATTTTGGGAGTGATTCGGATCACTGTCTGGATCCAGGAATTTTTTAAACGATTCTTTATCATTGCGAGATAAGGCCATTTTTCACATATGTGTATATAACTCCACAATAAATGGTCAGAACGCTAGCCAAAAAAAATATAGGATAAGATCCCAATAGGTTCTAGGAAATATCAAAGACTGATCCGGATCCTGCAAAAAATCTGGATACTGTGATCCAGTACAGGAAATAGGGGATCTTTGGAATTTTCATCACTGTAAGGTAACAAATTAAGATATGAACATACAACAAACACCAAAATATAGCCAAGACACTGAGGAATCAGTAGTGTGCCAATGGATTTGTTGTATCTTCAAAAGCTATGGAGCTATATCCAGAAGAAAACCGTCATTACCGAAAAAGTGATTTTTGTCAATAACTACTTTACTAATAAAGATATCAATGTGAATCCAATTGCTAAAGGTATGTTTTGATGGCCAAGGAATCTGAAAATATAGATAAAATAAATGTAGGACTATTATATTTGGGGAAAATCCCAATATTAGGGGGAACTGAGGTACTTGGCAGAGGTCTGCACTCTCCGAGTGCTTTTCTAGTTTGTTCCTGAATTTCTTTGGATCGCAGCATGATGTCTAGCTTTTGAGGATCTTTTGGTCTACTTCACTTTGTCAGGCAGATCCCATTTAAGTGATTTCTTGATTGAGAACAGGTGTGGCAGTAATCAGGACTGGGTGTGGTTAGAGAAATTGAACTCAGCTTTCCAAAGATGTGATAAACCACAGGTAATTTGTTTTAACAGGGATCGGGGGGCAATCACTTTTTCACACAGGGCCATGCAGGTTTGGATTTTTTTTCCCTTAACAATAAAAACCTTTATTTAAAAACTGCATTTTGTGTTTATTTGTGTTATCTTTGTCTAATATTTAAATTTGTTTGATGATCTGAAACATTTAAGTGTGACAAATTAAAAAAAAGGAGAAATCAGGAAGGGGTCAAACACTTTTTCACACCACTGTAATGTATCTGGATCAAAATGGCTTACCAATGCCAGATAGAATAATGAAAACTGTTCACAAAAAAAATTGTTATATTTCATTATACAACAGTTAGTTCCGACCAAGCAATTTGACTGGACAATCCACCTTATTCCTAACCCTCATGATACCTTGCGTGAATTATGGGCACAACTTCCAGTACTAGTTTAGAACATATGGTTGTCACTGAAACGGGACACTTTTCCTTGTTAAAAAAACAATGACTTTGGCATCAGAAATGTGGGAACATGGCCTTTTGCACCTCAAAAAGAGTAATATAATTATACCACTTCCCACGACTATGGAGGGATGAGAAGAGAACCTTAAAAAGTGGCCTTGTAGACAGTAGCTCCGTTAGTTTGTTCCACTGCTAAGACGCCAACGCTGTAAACAAATAAAAACTCTGAGCTATATCAGTGTCTCTACTGCAATAAAGTCAGATGCTTTTTTGTTGAAAGATGTTGGACATAATCAGATTTACCTCTGAGCAGACGTAGAATCTAGTCAGCGCCACAAAGAACTTGGCTGTTTTCATGTTGGGGTAAATACAGGCAGCTGTAGCTGTTTAACCCCGAAATTAAAATGTTCATGCTGCTGTCATGCCACAAATGCTTGCTATTTAACTTAACATGTACAGACATTTTCTGACAATTGTTCAAAATTTTATTGATCTCTATTTTGTGATAATTCAAAAATTAATGCATGCTGAAGCTGCTAAATATCAAGTCCATATCGTTCCAAGGCAGTGCAACAAATGCAAAAAAAACCCCCAAAACTATTTGATATCTTTCTTAAATCGTTAAGCCTTAGGAAGCAAACTCTTACTATTTTTTTATTTATTATTTTACTTCAGGCAGCCTTGCATCTGGTGACATATATGATGCATAAACATCAGATCTGTGACATTCATACAAGTAAAAACACACCTGGTGCTGTTCTGTCTGTGCTGTGTCTGTACCACTGATCACACCAACGGTCTTCTTTAGTTTTCAGTACATGATCTATGCATCACCGGTGAGAAGCCTCCATTTATACAGTCTATGGCACAACCACGAACACCAGCAACAAGTACCACAACTACACCAAAATATTTAAAAAATACAAAAACTACATGCGCTGAAATTAGCTGCCACTTGAATGCAAAACACGTATGTGGACTATACATTAAAATGAATTTGAAAAACTTTTAAAAACGTCATTTTAAATGCCCCACTACTCCACTCTTGCTTACTGATTTAACATGACTTCAGCTGAAACCGGAAGTTCTGCCCATAATTGTTCCGACAGCAGCACCCCCAGGAATAAGGTGGATAGGGATTCCAGGAGTTACTATAATCTGCGATAATTGCGCTCCAATTTCACCAGATATGAATCACTCCGCTTCAAAGGTGTTCTAGTAACGTTAATTACTAACAGTATTTTTCTATCAACTCTCTGACAATTGCAGTACTGTTTTGGATGCCTTAATTTCCACAGTGAAACGCTGTTTTACAAGAAATTACACATCCATTACCCAGAAGTCCCACCCTTTTGCAAAGGTCTACTTCTATCTACCTGATCATTTTAAGATCATTAAGTGATTTCACATCTGTTTACAGATTAACACGATTAATAAACCATAGTACCTTTGTGGTGACGGACTCTTGGTTTCATCTGAAAATGCCAAGAAAAGTGAGCAAAATGTACTAAATCGTTAGCATGTGCTAAATCGCTAGCATGTGAACTACTAGGTTCTGGATGCCTTTTGAGCTGGGATTTTCTGAAGTATTGACTTAACAGGTATGTTTTATAAACACTTATTACGTTTGCATTTGACAATATTTAATTTGTTTACATGTGTGTGAAATGACAGACGTCTTCATGCTGATTGAGATGTTTAGCAACAGTTACTGGCTAGATTTAAGTTTAAGTTTGTTTGTTTATTTGAAGATGCTGGGATAGGCTCCAGCCCCCCCGCGACCCGAAAAGGATTAAGCGGAAGAAGATGAATGAATGAATGAATGAATGAATGAATGAAAGGGACATTACATACTAATGACATCACTCTATATATAATTCAAGAAATCTCTGTATGTCTCTGTCTGTCTTCTTCTTCTTTTAGATTTGATTGGCGGTTGGCAATCATCTTACAGGTGCATTACCGCCACCTATCAGATATGTGTTCTTGACAACATTATCATATGATCCAACTCACTCTGGAGTTCTTCTTAGATTTGATTGGCAGTTGGCAACCAGCCTACAGGTGCATTACCGCCACTGACTTGATTATCATCACTATATCTTTGTATAAGGAGTTCTGCACAACTCCCCATGTGTGAAAAAATTATCCATCCTTGGACTGCCTTTAAAACTGCCTTGACTAGTACTACTCATTATTACTAGTATTATTATTATTATTACTTATTATTACTTATTTTTCTACACTTATTGCACGTTTCTAGTCTTTTAGTTTTTTAGTTTATCCCTTTTTCTCATTATGTTTTTAATGTTGCAGCATGGCACCGAGACAAATTCCGAGTTTGTGTATCACATGAACAATGGCAATAAACCTGATTCTGATTCTGATTCTGATTCTGATTCTGACTGTCACTTCTTCAGAACAACTCCTTTTATGGTCATGTGACTGGAATTCTATCTAAAAGAAGAAGAACATACAGTAGTGTATCTGTTCTTCTTCTTTTAGAATTGATTGGTGGTTGGCAACCAGCTTACAGGTGCATTGCCGCCACATACTTCACTCTACAACCATAGGACTTGCTAAAAGATCATAGGATTGCCTATGATGTGCCTATGAGCTCCACATGATGTCTATATGACGTCATATAGACACCATAGTCATCGACACGTTCACGTCACGATCATAGGACTCACTATGACATCATCAAAGTTCAAAGGCAGACATCACAGATCAAATGCAGGCATCACTGCACTCGACACACTCGACAGAGCGGTCTCTGGCTCTTCTGAGGGTGTCAAATGATATTTTAATGTCATCAGACTCTGGCAAATGCTCTGTTTTAGTGTTATTAGATCTTACTGCAGCATTTGATACTATTGATCATTTTATTTTGTTACAAAGGCTTAGAGATTGGGTAGGTATTTCTGGAAAAGCTCTGGATTGGTTTTTCTCCTACCTTTCTGGTAGGAGCTTTTCCGTGGCTGTTGGCTCTTATTCATCTGACTCTG
The DNA here is from genome assembly GCA_020510985.1 of Pholidichthys leucotaenia. NCBI lineage: Eukaryota > Metazoa > Chordata > Actinopteri > Cichliformes > Pholidichthyidae > Pholidichthys > Pholidichthys leucotaenia. The sequence goes on from CM035843.1 coordinate 384,534,262, forward strand.
CTCCTTTAACCTGTGGGGTGCCTCAGGGTTCTATTCTGGGTCCACTTTTATTTGCCCTATATATGCTGCCACTTGGTTCTATTATCAGCAAATTTAAAGGTGTGTCTTATCACTGCTACGCTGATGATTTACAGCTACTTTTCTCTTTTAAGCCTGACCATGTTGACAATTTAAAAATTATTCATGATTGTCTGTCTGCAATCAAGGACTGGATGTCTAGTAACTTTTTGCAACTTAATGCTGATAAAACTGAAGTCCTTATTGTAGCACCTGATAATCTAATTCCTAAGTTGGTTAATAGCATTGGTTCATTAAGCTCTAACGTACGGTCTAATCTAAAAAATCTTGGTGTCATTTTTGATCAATCGATGAGTTTTGATCAGCATGTCAAATCTCTGACCCGGAGTTGTTTTTTCCACCTTAGGAATATATCCAAAATTAGGTCATTGGTTTCCTACACTCAGTTAGAAATCATTATTCATGCCTTTGTTTCTTCACGTTTGGACTATTGTAATGCTCTTTTTACATGTCTTAGTAAATCCTCTTTACACCGCCTACAGTTAGTTCAGAACGCTGCTGCAAGATTACTAACGAGGTCCAGTAGATTCTGTCATATCACTCCTATTTTGGCCTCCTTGCATTGGCTTCCTGTAAATTATAGAATTGATTTTAAAGTTCTTGTTCTTACTTACAAAGCCATTCATGAAGAGGCACCTTTTTATATTAGTGACCTGCTCTCTCTACACCAGCCCAGCAGGTCTCTCAGGTCTTCTCATCAGAATCTATTGGTAGTTCCTAGTACTAGGCTCAAAACCAAAGGCGATAGAGCCTTTGCTGCTGTTGCTCCCAGACTGTGGAACTCCTTGCCTTTTGAACTTAGATCTGCACCTTCCATTGGTGTTTTTAAGAAGCAACTAAAGACCCACCTTTTTAGCCTGGCTTTTTAACTATGTGCCGATTGTATTTTTATGTGCTTTTATTGTCTACTTTGTTTTACTGTTTTATGTGCCTGTGTTTTTATTTTGTTTTTTACCATGTTAAGCACTTTGTGACTCTGTCTGTGAAAGGTGCTGTATAAATAAACTTATTATTATTATCACTGAACGAGTGGTATGACATCAAAGATCAGAGGACTTGCTATGACATCATCAACGATCATAGGCCTCACTATGACATCAAAGATCATAGGACTCACTATAACATCAAAGATCAAAGGCAGGCATCGCTCACGATCATACGACTCGCTATGACATCAAAGATCAAAGGCAATCATCACGCTCACTCACGATCATAGGACATCAAAGATCAAAGGCAGGCATAACTCACGATCATAGGACTCGCTATGATATCATCAAAGATCAAATGCAGGCATCACTCACGATAATAGGACCCACTATGACATCATCAAAGATCATAGGACTCGCTATGATGTCATCAGAGATCAAATGTAGGCATCATAGGACTCGCTATGCCATCATCAAAGATCATAGGACTCACTATAACATCATCAAAGCTCAAAGGTAGGCATCACTTACGATCATACGACTTGCTATGACATCATCAAAGATCATAGGACTCACTATGACACCATCAAAGATCAAAGGCCGGCATCACTGAACGAGTGGTGATGTGCTTGCTTACACCTGCTTTTTACGGGCATGCAGAAATACTTGCTTATACTTGGTTTCTACGGGCATGCACGGGTGTGCCCTAGTTTTTTTTTTGTTTGTTTTTTTATTACTTATTTTGTACCCGTAGGTAGATTTGTTTTGCAGTCTGGTGACAAGCCACCAGCTGCCGGTCGCTGCGTGCGCAAGCGCCCCCCGTATCCCTAACCTGCATGTTTTTGGTATGTGGGAGGAAACCGGAGAAATCCCGGAGTAAACCCACGCAACACGGGGAGAACATGCAAACTCCACACAGATCACTGTTGGTCGGGGGCAGGGATCAAACCCACGATCTCACGATCCCCGTGATCCCCCGGCCGAGGGTAATCTGTGCTGCCACAGTGCTAACCACTGCGCCACCGTGCAGCCCAGTTAATACAAATGTAGGTATGCCAGATTTAGCAATACTGCTAATTTGCATCTGTAGTCCCCCGGCGAGTCACAAAGACACACAAACAGTCACACATGAGAAGAACATCTGCAATGAAACTGTTGTAGCATCATCGTCTCCTCAAGACCGAGACAGAAGATCACTTCTCTCCAGTTTACAGGAATTTCATTTTATTCATTACACAGGAATATCACCTTTCTGCCTTCTCAGGAATATCACTGGCTTTTATGTCGACTCATGCAGGCTTCTTCCAGGCCTGACCAAGGATGCTTGCTTTCCCAGGACCCCAATGTAAACAGTTGCCTCTTGCAGAGATTGTAAGGATCAGAATTTGCTTTTAAAGGCTCAAAGGAACATAAAACTCAGGAGACCAGACCTCTCAACATGAACACTGCATTTGATAACGTACCTTTTCACAGGAAACCAATGTTTTTAAAACAGTCATAAACCACTTAATCTGACGGTTTTATAGCCTATGCTGTCCAGGTACCTCCGCCCAGATACTAAAGGAAATCATCTACAGCTCAACAGTACCTCCTAGCGGATACCTACGGAATGTGTTTTCAGTACGTAGGATGACTTTTAATTTGTTCTAAATATTAAGTTTCTTTCAGCTTATCCTCTGGATCCTAAGGACACTGAAAATCATCCCTCTTATCACCAACCATGGTTTGCTGCATGTTCTGCTGTTCTAATCTTGATCTAAATGTGAATGCATGTATTATAATTATGTATAAGAAATGTTATATTCATGAGTGTTATTGGAGTAATGGTATAAATGCATGATCACCATATATTAGCCAAGTCCTTTAATTTAGTTAGATTTTATATTGAGCATTTATTTCATAAGAACTGACTGAGTGTTGATTTTCCCTCTGAAATTTCATGGGATGGTGTCTTCATTTGATTGGCTGCTCTCAAACAAAGAAGTGTTCTCACATTGGATAGCAGCCATTTCAAACTGCTTCTGAAAAAAGCCGATTGGTCAGTCTTGCGACTACATCATCAGTTTTACGACCCGGCGAGGTAACTTTAAAAGAGAAGTTAGATTTGAGTTTAGTGAGAGATCAGCAGAGTTAGAAAAAGAAGGAGATCAGCACAGTAGAAAAAGGGCAGACAAAGAACAGGCAGGAAGATTAGCTAGAAATAGAATTAAGAATTAGAAACACAGAAAGAAGAAAGAAAGAGATTTTGAGAAAGATTAGGAACTAAATTAAGATTAAAGAAGCAGAATAGTAATCTAGATCTCAGAAGAAGATTTTATTCCACCGTTTCAAGGCCCTGTGAAGTTTTATTTTATTCTCTGTGTGTTTGTCAAGTCTTTTCTTATATTCTGGAAACTGAGGAGGAACCATTTTTCTTTAGAGCTCGTCCCTTTTTAGAGAATCAAATTCTCAAACTTTTTCCTTCACCTCAGAAGCCATTCTTATCCAAGTAAATGTTTTTCTAACACTTTTTTATGACTTTTCACGCCATTAAAGTGGACCTTTAATTTGCCTAGTTAAAGTGAACAGAGACTGAGAAGATTTTCCTTCAGTTTCAGTTTTTGGTCTATCCCGCTACAAGAGACCTCAAAATTTGGATTCTTTTCCAAGGACTTTTCACGCCGCCCTGAGACAAACCACCCACGGCTGCAAGTGTCTCTTTGAAGGGCCCCCCAGCTGAGTTATCACCTCCAAGGCTGTGAGGAGGCATCGCAGCAGCCGCTTCCTCCCGACGTCCTAACTTCAAAACCCAGCGGTACCGACCCGCGGAACTTGGACCAACGGCCGTTGTGTGAGTGAGACTCTTATTTCTCCTATTTCCTGGGTTAAAACGTGATGTCCTAACAATTAAATTACAATTCAATATGGCCAGTATTTCAGGGCTCAATTAGTCTCTCAGCCGCAGGATAGAGCTGTAAACTGAAGCAAAAACTCTTAGTCATTTTTAAGTAACTGCCCTTAAATTTTGTAGATTAATTCAGGAGTCATTTTTAGATAATTAGCTTATGAATTTTCCCCATAAAATTGCGATGTTTTGTTAAAACATTCCAGCCTCATTTACCGTTGAAACATAAGTCTAGTTTCTCCTTGGTTCTGCAGAGGTGTAAAGCTGGATTTTATGTTCAGGAACCCAATATCAGTTGATGTGATATTTTACGCTGTCATCATCTGAATCTGTTTATTCATCATTTGAACGCCATGCCATGTAACCTGAATGATTTTAATAAAAGAGTGAATAAGAGCAGTAGAAGCGTTTTCCTTTCGCATATACAGGTTTTCTAATCACGGCAGGACAAAAACTCACTGAAACTTTGAGACTGATTCATTAAGTAATTTAAGGTACAAAATTAAATAAAATTAAAGTTAATTTTATTGTCCGTTAGGACTGGTGCCCCTTTTACGAGTGCTTTTATTTAATTTAGCGGGTGTAGAAGTGAAGGTTCAACTCCGCCCCCTTTCACACCCACTATTAAATAAAATAAATAATTCCTGTACCTTATGACAAATATTTTTATAGGCACTTCATCCTACAGCTTAATTGTGCCCCGTGTGAGGCCTCTGTAATTGGGAAACGTATATGCAAAAAGAAAATTCATTGAAATCATAATTTTTTTTCCTACAAATATTGATCCACTATTTGGCGAGTCTGTGTGTTGTTTGAGAGGCTGAGGCTGCATCTCTCCTCCTGCCTGTGTCTGTCTGCTGTGTTTGAGTACCTAACCTCCCGCTGAGGAGGCTGGTGGCTGATAGCAAAGGGGGGGTGAGCAATTCGCCCACTAAAGTCAACAGTTTTTGATGCATGCAAAAAGAAGTTTGAAGCATTATATGCTGGATTAAGAAACATAAAGGCCCAGAGTGACAGAAACGCGAAGAAAACCGTCCTGTCTCTCGCCAGTTTAACCTTTCAGCGATTATCTCGAAAGGAGTAATTAAACTGGCCAGTTCTGTAATTTAATTACCCAAGCGTGGTGACGTCAGATTAAGCTGGACGCGGTTTGATCTGGTCACTGAAAAAACCGCTGGGGAAAGTAGCGCTAAACTATACCCGGAATTAAAGGGGTAACATTATTTGTGAAAGCTGGAGATTAAACTCTCATTTTGAAAAGCAAGGCGTGGCGTTGTCGCTGAGACTCGCGCCCGCATCACGTGTCACGTGAACACGCACAGTCGCGCGCGTGACCGAAAGGCGTGCACGAAAACTGCGCATGAGCAGAGTAAACGTGCAGACGCCATTTTGAAGGCGCTAAGAGGGAGTCACCCTAGCCGCCATTTTGAGTGAGACCGGTAGACCCGCCCAGAGCAACGTCACCAGTGTCTCCTCCCCCTGGGAGGGCAGAGACAACTGCCTCCATCGTGTGGTCAACTATAGGAGTTGCATTTCTTGCATGAATGCACACTCGGATTAAAGCAGAGCAAATCTATTAAGCTGATTTATAATCAAACAGAGCTTTCAAATTGACTTTAAATCAATCCGAATTATCCGGAACAACCTAAATTTAAACCCAATTCAAAGTTTTATCCCAAGAACAAAAAGGAAAAGGAAACTTGTGGGTTTGAAGTTTGTTCTCATTGGTGGAAGAGCTTTTGACTGCATATATACACACTGAAAGAACATAGAAGCATAGACTTTGTATTTACTCACATATGTTAACCACATATTTTAATCTTTTTAGTTAAAAGCATATATTCACACATCTTATGCTAAAAGTCTGCAAACTTTTGAAGCTATATATATGTGTTTTATTTTTAAATATCACTTTGTGCGATTTCTTTCACAGGAAGCCATTCAACTTAGGGACTCAAATAAATGACAATGTTCATTTAAACTCAAGTTAATGTTAATCCTGTGCATGTTGGTAAAGGAGTTAGTGATTTACTAAATATTTAACCAAAATTCTCCAAAATTAGGAAACCACATCCAGCAATTAACACTTGAAAGCTTTAGCTTATTTACAGTCAGTGTTGCTTTTGATTCATGTTTCCTCCCCAGGAGAAGGGAAACATTTAACCAACTCATTATTTCTCTCCAGGATTTGAAATAAGTCAAAAGGTGAAAACTTTGACTAGTCTGTAAAACATTTTAATTTTTTTTCTCCTCTTTTAAATAATCATTAACTTTAATCCTAAGGAAGCCTTAGTGACAATATGCAAAGACAGTTCATTTGTTTCCTAACTTGTAAATATTAAAACATTGAAAGGCTTTAAATGAAGATAAGCTTTAACAAATAGAACCAAGCCAGTTCTAACTTTAAAACAAAGTGAAGACTTATACTGTAACCCTAAAGCCTTAAAGCATTTAACCTTTTCTATTTTTGTTGCTTTCTTTTTCTTGTGTAAATAAAATCATTACTTTCAAGTGAGATTCAACAAAAAATTCACAACCTAGTTGAGGACTATTCCAAAACTACACTTTGATAACTGAACTGAAAGAAGTCAATCAACACAAAAAATTTTTTGCTTTTGTCTTGTGAAATACAAATCAAAATACAGTGTCAACAAATAAACTAACACCTATTCCACATTTCTAAAGAATTCCAAAATAGTTGCTTTCCTTCTTACAAGCCTGGAAGTTGAAACAAACTCCAAAAAGAAGCTTGTAATTACCCTCACTGTAAAACGACACTCAAGGTTAACTCTTGACGCACAACTTTAGCTATAATCAACGAATTGATTTCAAGCTAAGCGTTACACAAACGGTCAAACATGTCAAATCCACTTGACGAATTAAATGACCTTCAAGTAATATTGGAAGAGTTGGCTTCCGACCTTATACCCGGTTTCTCCAAACAAGTTCGGGATACTCCACCCAAAGATTTGAAGCAAATCACGGAAAAACTTTCGGATGAATG